>JAULKO010102625.1:0-21266 GCA_032356045.1 Mediaster aequalis | reverse complement strand
ATTTTGGCTGGTAACCCATTTTTGCTAAGCAAATCTTTTCTGTGCTTAGCAAAATTGTGTACTTAAGCAGCTCTATGGAATTGGCCCCAGATGTACACAAATGTGAAAATGTTACAAGCAAATTTACGAATTAATTCTTAGATGTAAGATTATCCTTGTCCTTACATAATAATTTCCAGTTTCACTGTTAAATACAGGTGAATCATAATTATCCCCGTAGCTTACAAGTTAAAGCGCTTAAATAGCTTTCACTTACCCTACACATACATGAACTTTACCTCAACTGTGCCCTTTTTGTATAGTTATGAATGCCATTTATTATTATCATCTAAATTTTTGTTAGAGAAGTCATACTTTTTTCCTGAGCAATTGAGGAATAAGACTATACTCATTTTAAATAAATCGCTGTTCTCTCCGATTTTTGTGTTTTTCCGTCCGTTTTCCGTATCACAGAGAATTTCGGACTTTACCCGATGCAAAAGAATTGTACGGGCACTGGCAAGAAATAACAAATAGGTCCAGCAGTCTAAGGGAATTTGAACTACGAATACCCCTTCAGAACCGATGATAAATGATGATAACCAAGAGCGGTGAGAGAGGGAGGACTGGACCCTTAAAGACCCCCACTGAATTATGAAATGCGCTGCAGGTGGAAACGGAAACTGGCGCTGGCCAAACGTCATGAAAGAATCCATCAGTCAGTTGTTCTGTAATGATTGAGGAATTTCTCGATGACGGCTTGTCACAAAAAAGAGACCTGGGTTTAATCGCTCGTGTCGCACGCCCTCACCTGACAAGCGAGCGAGCGATTATAATTACCCGCGGGTATGACATATCATTCGGTTAAAACATGGAGCCGTGTTTTGTAGCTCCATGGTTAAAATGAACGAAATAATCAGCCTCGCATGTCAGTGAAGGGCTATGGGTATTTTCAAAAATGCCAGAACTTGCGACTCCCGTTTGACTTTTTTAAAGTCAGATTGTGCGTGACATCCAACGTATCGCCGTCTTGGAATTTCCTCGAATGAAACAGTAATTGGATTATCGATGTATGGTTTCGGAGATATACCCAGCACGATATGAGACCGAGGGACTCCCCCCTTAGTCTCCCATACCAATACACTCACTAGACTATTGTTACCTAACCCACCCCTCCCCCCTAAAAACCTAAAAAGAATTCCTGAAAAACCACAACATTCCTCAAGCACAATGACCACCACAAAGGAGGGGGGGGGGGGTTCTCTCCGTCTCATATCTTGCTCCATATGTTCGGAGACGTCTATTTTAAACACGTTCAATAGTTGTTAACTAAAAAACGTCAATGGGCAAATTCCATCATCTGACATTACAATAAATCCTTTCTTAACTTCTGCGTTACCTCATTGTGTGACATGCTGACGCATTCGCAGCTGACTTGGTGTAAACTGGCGCGTTGGGCAACAATGTTCACGGCCTGCACAGACTTTGGAGGCTTTAGGTCTACATCTCAGCCTTTCCCGAGTGGGCAGGAAAGACAGCGAAAGTCCAGGGATTTTACTGTATAGACCAACCGCAAAGACCAGCGTCAGGATAAATTGAGAGCATCAGCCTTAGCCAAGCGTCGCACGCAAGCTTGATTTATAACCCGTTGGGGGGGGGGCATATTGCGGTGTAGAGTTTCCGAGCCGCGCCTGTCGCCTTTGGCGTATTGACGGTTCACATCCCACCGGAGGCCACCGCGGAATTCGCTTGTATAAGTGTCAGCCTCTGAGTCGATTTTATTCCCCAGAAACATCAGCTTGTTCTTCTTCTCACGTTGTGTAAAGAGCTGTTAATTCCTGTCTGGATTGTTGTTTTTTTTTTCAAACAAATCTGACACATCGGGAGTGCACATGAGAACCAATGCACAAATCAGGCGAATGCGGATAAACAAGAACAACGGTTATTTCCGAACACGATAGGGGTTTCAATCTCTTTTAGGCGCCTGTATCGTCATCAATTTTCTTCGAGGAAAACACTCAGTCGCACCTTTGCCATTTCCCTGTGGCTTTGATAAAGATACGCCCTAGGTATCGCCTGCAAGGCATCCATTACATCGCGTGGGTGATTAACTTTTAAAGAGCTTCTGGCTGGGATTTCAATACTTCGTTCCAACCACGTCATTTCTCGCTCTCCTATGGGGAGCGATAGTCCATATACATGTACTGGAAAACGGAGGGCGCTGTTCATTTAAATTTTGGGGGTATGCACACAACAAATCAATCCTTCATTTGTCAATTTCTAAAGATGTTCACAATCTTTTAAATTTTATTTCAAGTATGGTTTAATTCATTGAAGTAAGGTTACGATTTACGTCAACAGTGCATTTATTAGCGTTTGTGCCCTCAAATCGCGTCGTCACAGCGCCCCCAATTGGTAAAAATATGACATATTTAAGAGCTCAACTTGAGTCTCCTATGGTTTCACAAATATGTACACGTCGTTACCAAGCATAATGGCATCAAATGACGCGTAGGCCTTTACACATACATGCATTTTGTAGGACTGCAGTCAACTATAATCGAGCAATGGAGCCAGATGAGTATAGAAAGATAACAGCAACAGGGATCACACGGTCAGGAATAATGGTATGCATATCCTTGTGGAGACAAAACTTTATTCTCTCTGTTCTAGCAAACCACCATAGACTCTGTACACAGTGGAGACATTTTCCTCTTTAAAATTACCTTATGGAAATCTTGTTATCCTTGTCTATTGTTTCCATGTCTCCACGAGGCTACAAATTCGCGCACAGCAATGGTTATAGTTAAAAGCCCTTGGTTCCTCCTGTTCGAAATGTTCACGACTCGCGCCTCTCTTTAAAACTAAAACGCACACAGTGTAAACTTAGATCCCGTGCAAAAAATATCACCCTCTTTAAGGTACAAAGGTTGTTTGTATTATGCTAGCATCACCGTGCCGTCTTTAGTGCCACGAACGTGTCCGTTC
Organism: Mediaster aequalis; assembly: GCA_032356045.1. Taxonomy (NCBI): domain Eukaryota; kingdom Metazoa; phylum Echinodermata; class Asteroidea; order Valvatida; family Goniasteridae; genus Mediaster; species Mediaster aequalis. The sequence goes on along the minus strand of JAULKO010102625.1, from coordinate 18,299 downwards.
AGGGAGAAGCAATTCGCGAAGTACTCTAACCTCTCGAGACCATCAACATTTCCGAACGATTTTGTGACTAATTGGACGAGGCCCCTTCCGAGTGTCGCCATCATTAATGCAGGCACGTTTCTAGGGGAAGATAAGGGCCCAGAGCGACCCTCCCCCCGTTCCGTTCCGTTGTTCCCCTCCGCGAATAGGCTCTTGATCGACGTGCGCGTACGCGCTGACTTACGAATGCGCCGGCACATTCTGCAGAAATTTCATCAGTTCACTTCCAAGCGAGGCTCGGCTTCTAGTAGGATCGTGTTTGCACAGTTAGTCTGATAAGTTTATAACTAATCGGCATTTTAGATTTGCACATAACCAATCCCCGATCTTCCCGCGTTCTCCCTCGTGATTTATACCGTTATGGAATGGATTCTAAGGGCCATGCCACATGAGCAATTTACAGGCAATCCGTTCCAGGCAATCTACAAGAAGAAAAAAACATTCACATTTCAATGTTCACATGATTTTCTCAGGAATGTCAACACACTGCCAGATAAAAATGTCTTTTGTGCTACCCAAGCATTCCTTCAGCCTGCAGTGCTGTTAATTGCCTCCAAGTTGCTTGCAAAAGTTGCCTCGTGTGACAAGGCCGAAATGAAACTGTGAGACGCCGCTCCGCGCGGTTGGTTTTCCTTCCGATCTTGCTATTTGCTTCGCTACAAGATCAAATTTCGCACCGTATTGATTATTGAGAATGTGAATATAGCGGGTGATTCCTGTTAATTCGCAGTCGACCCTGGAAACACAATAATTTAACACATTTCAGGATATCGATTCGGACATTCAACATATCGATATTCAAGATACATCAAAGTGTATCTACGTGTGTGCCTCATAAGTCACTTGACTTTGTGCAAGTAATTCCCTATAATTTCCTTATTTTCACAATATCTTACTCGTCGTTTTTCAATTTGTATTGAAAATGTACACGTGGCTTTTGCATCTATGCTTTATTTGGGGCTAAATTGGGGGTTTTATTGCAGGTTATTAATTTGCAGCCAAGATTTGTAATTTGTACTGAAAAGTAGCCACGTTGTGCTCTTACATCTTTCAAAAGGCAAAATGAAAATTCGGAGTTAAAAATAAAAGTGTTGAAGCTACAATTTCAAGAATTTTGTTTAACGTTCCCTTATTATCTTTGACTTATTTCCACATCTTCATTTTGTTGAACATTCTACTTTCTATTTGATTATATAGTTCACCACTTGCTTTAAGGAAGTTATGAAATGATACAATCTTGATGATAAAACTGTGTACCAGAACAGTGTTGATGTGCCCACAACTAAACATGTCATATACTATCTAGAATATTTCCATTCAGGAGTTGGCGCCACACATTGTCATAATGTGTTCATAAACTCAAAACTGTTCATTGGAAAGGCATCAATCTCAAAAGTAAAATACATAACCAACTTCATATTTAACAAAATAAAATGCAAGGTGCGCATTCCCAGCTGCCGAATCTCTCTGATTTCCAGGTAGTTTCAGAAGTATTCATTTTGGATTGAGACAATGATGGCAGCTATATTTTCGCGGAAGAGAATCTCGCGCGCAACACGGGCCTGTCATCAGTACGCGCAATTCCCGCATCCCGGTCAAATGCAATAAACGATAAGCGAGTCTTGTCTCTTGAACTGATCAATCTTAACGCAATAAGCCAGTCGGTCGGGGGTTATTAGCAATTGAATTGAGAAGCGTTAAAGCACCCTGCCGGCGATGCATCGAGATATCAAGCCAGCGCTGCTAGGCCATAATGTCAGGTTTACCTTGGTGCTAAATGTGAATTCATGTTTTTTTTCATGCCGCGGTTATAGCACAGAGCAACGTCTTTGTTAAGACTTCATGCATGCGTCACGTCACGGGTCCGTACGCGTAAATCCCGGGGATAGGGGATATAACCCCACCCCCCCCCCCCCCCACCCCCCACTCGCGCACACAGTTTTTGGCCGGGAGATGGTCCTTGGAATTACCACAAGAATTCCCAACTAAATAGGCCCAAAATTGCCAGCGCTGACCTGATCACATTTTGTCCGCTCTGAATATATTTTGGAGAGCCATGCAATTGAGGGATTGTAAAGATACAGTGCACCACCTCAGTCGGGGATTGTGGGCTTATAATTCTGAGCATTTTGGATGATTCGGCCCCTAGAACTGGCCCAGTTAGGTATGGAGTGAAGGGATTTTTTTTAAACCGGTTTTTGCCCTACTAATCTGGATACTCTGCAGATTGGACTTAAATCACTACTCTCAGGGGTGGTTTTCTTCAGATGGGAATATCACCGAAAAGTTAATATTGGTTTACCCTCAAAAGAAACAAAACAATTAAAAAGTGAAAGGTGATAAATCGACCTTCATTTTGGTATATAAATCTGGTCTCCGTGGAGAGTTGTGAGTATTTTTCTGTTGCAAATTTGTTCAAGTTGGGGGTATTTGTGACTATAGCGTGTCTATATGGAAGTTTATTTGCTTCGGTGCATGCACTCTTCTATCTGTGCTTCTTGTTCGCTCGCGCCCTCAACGAAACCTCGCGATGCAGACTTTTATTCCACCGTAAAAGGAATTTCACAAGTCGGGTTATTATCAACCACTTTCTTCATTGTAAAATTAATATTCATTTTCTTCACTACAACAAAAAAATTAAGAGGAATATGGAAACTAAGTTACCTTAAATGATTTGTTATAACCAAATTCAGGATACGTATTAGACAATCGACAAAATAAGCGGAAGCTTCCGAGATTGTATACCTTTTTCAATTCACGGCTACTTCACAGTTCATCTGAACCCTTTTGGAAATAACTGCATCGTGGTATTCGAACAAAGGGAAACAGTTGGCCAATTTCTGTTGTCTGTTTCCCCAGTCCTCGGATCTCACCAGGGAGATGATATGCTAGAGGCAAGGAGCTATAGAAGGAACAATCCCATAAACACATTCGCATAAACACGTTCCCTTTAGAGCCTTTTTTTCGGTTCCGCTCTATAGTGATACATCAATGTGTCAGTTATCATCAACATTTCATTTTTCAGCCAGCTTATTTCGGTATAGACCATTGGCCGGGAAGCGTGTATAGGAAGATACCCCCATACCCAGGGCTATCTACGGTTAGTCCGCGGAGCCTTGAGAATGATCACACGTGTCGGGGGGGGGGGGGGGGAAGGGGGGGGGGGACTTCGTCGAAACGACCGGCAGGACCAAAATCAATAGCAAATACCTTGTGTAACTCACGTATCTATCTTGTGCTTCGAGCGGTGACAATTTCTACCCGATTCTTCTTTCTCCTCTTCTTCTATTTGGGTCATGTCCGTGATGGGCAACCAAGCTTGCCCTTCATTGCCGATCACTTTGAAGTCTTACGTTCGTGGCTGTCATTATCGCTGTCGGTTCTGTAATTGAGACCATGATGGTGCCGGTTGGAAACGTAATTAGATTTATACGCGCCTGGTCCGTTCCCTATGAGTGAACAATCTCTACTCTCAGTCCATCAGGCACGGTTTTGCTTATAGGAGTAAGACACAAAAGAGGTTGCATATCTTATTTTATGGGCATCTGCAATAGTTGTCATTGTCTATCAACGTAGATCTGCTATTTTAACTTTACTGTATTTTGTGATGCGAGACGTTTTAACAAATTGGACTTTCACTTCCGAGTCTCGTTCACTTTCGAGTCTCGTTCCACTGAAGATTAACCACCGTGCGCGAAATATGCGTTTTAGAGATTGAGTCTGTGTTGTTGATGTTGTTGTTGTTGCTCTTATTGTTGCTGTTGTTGCTGATGTTGCTGTTGTTGCTGTTGTTGTTGTCGTCGTCGCTGTCATCGTTGTCCTCGTCATTGTCGTTACTGTCATTGTTGTCATAGACATTGGTATTGTCATTGTTGTCGTCGTTATTGTTCTAGTTATCATTGTTGTCGTTGTTGTCGTTGTCGTTGTCGTTGTCGTTGTTGTCGTTGTCGTTGTTGCTGCTGATTCTTCTTATACTGAGACTGTTGCTGCAATGTTTGGTTCTGTCGCTGCTGCTGTTTGGTTCTGTTGTTTTGCTGCTGTTTGGTTCTGTTGTTTTGCTGCTGATCAATGGCATTTCGTTGCCAAAGTTGCAATTCAATGTTGTCTTTGGTCTCTCGGTCGTCGATATTGTCGTCGCTGTCATCGTCGTTGTCTTTTATGTTTTATTTTCTCTGCTATTCGAATTCGTATGGGGGCAGATCGGGTCTTGTGTCTGATTTTATTTTGAAATGGTAATTCTAGACACTTAGCGCGGAAAATGTTGCAACATTCCTCCATCGCATTATGTTACAATTACGAACGCCCATTGGGGAAAAGAGGCCAATGGCCTCAACAGATATGAAAGCATGATTTTTTTTCTTTAAACATCTACATACAAACATACATATTTTTTTTTCAAGGTGATGTGCGCTGTCGATGCCGTCTCCAAACTTTACCACATGCTCCTGAGGACACTATCGCGGCCTTTGGGAAAATGCAGTCGATGAAAACACGAAATTAGTTCGCGATGGTATTCAAAAAACTGCCGAGCATTGACCAGTATTTCCCCAGCGTGCACGGTCCCCGGGTTGACCACAGAGTGACCCATCCGCTCTGCCTTTCCTTTCCTCTTTTGCTGATTTCCCCCGGGCTCGGCATAAGTTTATATCCATGGGATTTTCTTTGCTTTCTAACTCGACCACAAAAAGCCCCCGATAATACAGCAACGTCGAGCAATACTCAAATTGTCCGATTCGTTTTGATAAAGCTGGGGTGCTCGTTTTATTCTCAATCTGTGGCGAGTCGAATTGGGCAGACGATTTGCCGGAATTGATTTAAAGCGCTAATGCACCGTGATTGTTGGATTTACGTCCGTCTTTCATAAAAAGAGAGACAACTTTGATATGCTTGGGCAATAGGTCTCTAAATTGGTTAGGCTTGAGTCGCGATTGAAACTGAGCAAAGAAATGGACGATAATTGAGATAATGGCTCACTCAATCCCGCTCCAGCAATTGATGACTTTACTGTGTTTATGAAGGCTTACGCACATTGATGTGTTGCTATATACTTCAAAATTCCTACTGGATCCACGTAAATGCAGGGACTTCGAGATTGCCAATAACTGACAATGACAATTTTTCTAATGTTGTCAACTTTTTGGATATGTAATTCTAGAATCAAGCAGTGACGCCACCACAGAGCAAATTAAGATGCAGTTTAAACCGAAACGTTTTACGGCCTCCTTGATTATTTTTGTGTTCGAACACCCCCCCCCCCACACTTGTCTTTTACACGTAACAATCTCAGATCCGGTCCGGGGAGTTGAAACCGCCTAAACTCCTACGAATCTTACTTCTAGAACGGACTCTCGATTAGCCTTTTGTACATTCTTAAATTCGATTATATATGTTCGTCGTCGTTTGACTCACTTTTACCCTATCGTCCGGATAGCCGGTTTCTAGAGAAACCAAAACACTATTCTAAAAGATGAAACCCGTTTCTGGCGAACAGTGAAACGAGAAGACAAACGTTTCACAGTCTTATATTCCCACCATTATTGTTCATCTTTTTCATCCACATTCCCCGCCATTTCGCCCCTCTCTCTCTCTCTCGTCTCCAGGCTGTGGTTTCAGTTCAGCTTCTCCGTGGAGGTCTTCAATTCGCTGGGCATGTTCATCCTCTCCACCGGCTCCTTTCTCCTGACCTACGCCAACTCCTGCATCAACCCCATGGCCCTCTGCTTCCTGAGCAAGACCTACCGACGCTACTTCGCCCGCTACCTGTGCTGCCGGCGCGTCCGCAAGCTGTCCCACGTCCGGGCGGCCCGGACGAACATGTACCAGATGACGCCCGGCACGCCCACAGGTACAATCTACAACAAGCGATCCGTGGACGGGTCACTGCGAGGTTCGTCTGTGGAGACCAAAACATGCACGGTCTAAACTCGCCTCTCCTACAGCCCACGCACTAGACTCCCACTTCGCACACCCCGCATAATATACAAGAGAAGCAGGCAAAACTTTTAATCAAAGTGGTTCAAGGTTGCTCAGTGAGTTAACCTTATATCCTACCCGCGACGCGCGAATAAGGTATTCTGGGGAGTGGACCATGTATACTAATTAACAATTATTCATTTCTGATTCTTGATATTAAGTGAAACCATCTGTCCGTCTATCCGCGGCTAAAACACAGACATTGCTCGTTTGTAGGAGGTTAGCATAGTCTGATGAATGTTCCTCCATTTAGCGCACGATGTTGGACCCCGCCCGCACACCGCGATGGAGTTAGTAGTATAGTGAGTCCTCCTCGGTTCTGTGGGTCATTGCGCATGACCTTACCGCAAAGCTGGTTCCGAGGCTGGTGCGCCTTATACCATCGACCATGACCGGGGTACCAGGCGGTTGACCTGACCTTCTTTGTAAACTGCGTTATAATACGTCAAAAACAAGCTTGGTGACCTTATCACATGATTTGAAGTAGCAGTTCACCACTAAAGTGAAGCTTTTTAGATGAACAACTCTGTCAGCGGCATATTAGATGATCACAATAGGCTATTTCAGCTAAAAGGTTTTAAATTGAGCTGCCTACTTAGGAAGTCCCTTGGACAATTGAGGTTTTGTTTATTGAACAAACATGAGTGGATTATATTCAAGAATGCTTTACATTAAAACGGGTACTAACAGCGTATGCGAGAATTCTATATAAGGAGCATTTACCGGACGATACGCCCACCTTGAACAAACCATGCCTACTCCATTGAGGTAGAACATCAACTTTAATGTTAACCTTATTTTGTTGGAATTTGCGCTTACCTCTCCCGCTAGACGAGTGTTTGCTAGCGGGTCGGTGTAAAGATCGCGATAGAGAGGGTCTAGACATGAAATATGCATTCCTTTGAACCGTAACTTTGTTAGTTATTGGCCGTTTTACTGAGAAGACCGGTGTTTTATTTTCTCTAATTTCAATTCTTTTTGAATGACCTCGGATGAAACAAGCGAAAACGTTTCGGATAATGCAAGTTTGTATGGCGCCAAACAAGTCGTAGGCCTTTAACACCAGGTTGAAAACCGTCGAATACGAATAACTCGTTGTGAATTTGTACCTGTCCATTTGGACAAGGATCAAAATAGTTGTTGACATTGCATTATCAAACAGATCAAGCAGGCCTAGGATGGCCGCCGTATATTGCTGTATAAGAGAAAAGGGACGGTGGGTTAAGCGGTATCGTTTCGCGTGGGTTTAGCCTCCCACGGATAACTCGTCGCAATCGCAAGTGTGTCTGCAAGAGTTGACAAGGATGCCCGAACTGCGGGAATTATCAAGGGCCCGCACCTGGTCTAGTGAACGCTGTGAAATATCTGTAGCAGGGCGATTCGGTGCCGAGCAGCGACAAGCCATCTCCCACAGGCACTCGAAGTCGCTGACACGATGGAGCAAGACAGAAAAACAATCCTCGGTCACGTTTGCGTCATCGGAGCAGAATCTTCAAGGAGCCCGTTGATTTCTCGGAGGCAATGAACGGCAAGGACCCTCGCGCGTCAAGGACAACCTGTTGCCGCGCCAAGAAGGCCGGCATTACCCACGCGAGAGTTGTGCGTGTGGCGGACAGGCTTCTGCCGCATCGCGCATGCTCGTGCATGCGCGTTTCATAGAACGGTAATTTCAGCATGGGGAAACCTTAGCACGCCACTCCTCTCCGGAGAGGACGTGATGGCGTGGGATGATTTAATCGAGGTAGCAAGATTCGGAGAGAACCTATACACGAGTGCCTGTCTTCTTGTTGTTTTTGTTGGGTTTTTTTTGTACATTTTTGTTCGGGGGGAATCAAATTATTGCGCTCAGTGTCTTATCTGAAAAACAAATTAACCCGATGAGTTTAGCTACAGGTTGTATTTGCGGGTGAATTAGAATTGGACTCAGAACAAATTCATGTGTACGTGCTGCAGTGCATGCACGGCAATCGATACTATTGGATTCAGTGACGTGTCTGGGCGTAAATTGGTTACACTTGTGAAACCCTCAAATGTAATTTTCGATTCAAAATGGAAAGGAGGATTAGGTGGATGTGATTTTAACAATGGGCGTCCAAAATCACATCCTGCTCTATTCAGGATTACATATGAAAACCCGCAAACTATTGTCCCACCATGACAAAGAGTACATTGTGACTTCTGGGTTACAATCCCTCCGGGCTTGGGATGTGATGTTGGACTCCCTTTGTTATAAAATCACATCCACCTAATCCTCCTTTCCATTTAGAATAGAAAATCGCATCCAAGGGTGTCACAGTGATTTATCATATACACCCGAATGCGCCAATTTGCATCTAGTCAGCTATTGATATAACATTGTGGGCGGAACAGCATCATGAGTGCACAAAGAACAATTCATTGATGATTTTGCCAAACGTTATTGGAAGTGCATAACATGGGTTTACTTTAGCGGTAATTCACGCGTCAAACAATGTGGAGACAGAAGGTAGCGGTACGTCATGCCCGACCAATTAGAGGATAGTCAAGTGACTCGAAGCTTTCTCTGTGATTGGTCAGGGGTCAAAGTTGGAATGGTGTAACTGTTCCGTAAAGTGGACATGCCTTAGGATTCAAGTTTCCTTAAAGTGATTTTATTTTGCTGTTAACTGTCTATTGAACAAAATGTTGAGACTTTATATCGCGTTACAAAAGTTCCTAAATGCATTTTCACCATAACTGCCTGTGTATGTAATGTATGATGCGATCAAGATTGGATTAGTAAATGTGCAATTAAATGTTGTCTGGAAAGCAAACAGAATATCTTTACTTAAGAAAGATTATATTCCGATTGTGTACCACTGAATCAAGTACTATTATATTTTGATGAATTCGGTAATTGTATCGGGAATTTTCTGTAAATATGAGCTCAAATTCTCCGAGAGTTATTGTATATATTGGACTTTCTTTGTTCCGTACATGGTATTGTCATATATACATCGATGTTGTTTGCATGACTTCTGCCTATTCCTGAGGTGAATCTCATAGACAATCTAAAGCCAAAAGGTGTTAGCCAAAATGGTAAGCAGACCACCAGTCACGCGCAATGTATTACAACGCGACATTGTGACTGGTAACCAATCAAACATGGTAAGCCCGTGAAATTGGCCCAGACATGATGCTTTCGTGACGGGGTCTGGTTCTTGATAACATTGTACAGAAATAATGTACACTGGTTCAACAAGTCATAAGCACCAGTCTATTTTAAGCCTCAAACAGAGTCCAAATCAGGCGTTTATGTCTTTGGCCGTGGCTATGGTAATAAAGTAAAATCTGCTTTTCTGGTAGCAGGGAAGCAGAGAAGCAGAAAAATGCATTTCAGCAAAACGTTCAATCTGCCTTTCTGGTAGCAGAAAAGCTGAAAAGTAAAGTGCATTTTACAAAAACGATCTTCGATCTGCTTTTCTGATATTGATAGCAGAAAAGCAGATGTCCACTTTTGAAACTCCATCATGTGGCACTCCGTTGACTCTGGCCACAGTCGTTGACATGCTTGATCCGGACACGCCTTATGTACAACAAATTGAATATGGTCTGATGAGCTTGGTGAACGCCCATTAAGTACCTCAACCTGTTTATTCGCATTGTCAGTGTTTATTTTTACAGTTAAATGTTAACAAAAAATAAAGTAACACATTTTATAAAGGTGTAAAATTGTAATATGATGAAAATGTTAGATATCTCAGATAGTGCTATAACTCCAACCGTGAATACGCAAAGTGAGTGACAGACTTGGAAACTAGTTTAAACACAAAGAACTTGAATCGTTTGCCCACCGTGATATAACGTCAATGCGGAACAAGGTAAGAACATAATGTAACTGAATATTTACTTCGAACGTCTGTTCAGAAAATACGTATTTACATTGCTTTTATTCTGTTTTGAAAGAGATTGTTTTTACGGTGTTGAGAATGTCCCTTGCTAACGCGCCATCAAGCTGAGATGGCCAGCTGCCAACTTTTCTTCTTTTTTTTACTTCGATATCACCGGACGCTCAGCGAGCTCAGAACTAACCCAATTCATATCTCCCTTATTGACCCATTCATGTTAAATGGCGGTTTGAAGATGGCTTTGCACACACGGTCAATGCGCCAATTGCACGACTCTGAGCGTAATGTGTTTGGCCAGGTGCCGTTGCTAGGCCAGCTTGGTCCCTTGATTCTTCCCGCCATGTTTAACTACGTGTGCGCAGCTGGCGCGCAAACATCCTAAGCCCGTGCTTAGCCCTGATTCAACTCTCAATTGCTTTTCTCATTTTGTTCCCCAACCACCAGCGATGTTTTTAGTTGTACGCTGCCTGTTAATCAACGCGGTGCGTGGGCTGTATTTCGTGTATCGAGCAGGGCCCAATTCCGTGGCTCTGCTTACCGTTAATACTGTAACTAGGCAATTTTGGCTTGTGCGCATGCGCTCATCCCGTAACTAAGGATTCTGTGCTTACGGGGTTAGCGCAGAATTTCTTTGCTAGCTGAGTTAGCACAAAATTGGAAGCCGTCAGCGCAGGATGCGGTGTTACGGATTCCGTGAAACTGGGCCCAGGGCTCAATTTCATGGTTCTGCTTACCGTTAGCGAGAACTTGCCGCTAACTATAGCAGGAAAGTCTGCGCTAATGGTTACCGTATTTCACGGGTTATCAAGGAATTTTTGCCAGTGCGCATGCGTACATCTCGTAACTAAGGATTCTATGCTTACGAGGTTAGTGCAGAATAGCCTAGCGCTAAATCGCAGGCCGTAAGCGCAGTAGCGTTACGGATTCCATTAAAATAATTGGGCCCCGGGCTAACCTAACCGCGCGGTTGCCTATGTCCTATCAAAAGAGGGCGCTATAGAGACATGACGTAACTTGTTGCCCCTATCACGGTAGGCACAAGGAAATTGGACTCGAACACCATCCAGCAAAACAACAAGACGAACATTTTCAGAAGTGTATTAAAGCAGTGGTAAATTATACTTTTCATATATTATAAGAATTCGTATTTTTACTTCAAGTGGAATTTTGAAGTTTTGAAATGAATATGGCTTGGGGTAGAGCGCCCTCTCTTGTTTGTGCAACTTGTTTCATCGAAATGATCGACCTCGCGCCCAGACAATGGGTATACGTATTGTTCGTCCTGTGTTCACAAATGTTTTAACATTCAGGTAATGACTGTAAGGTTGAACATACCCAACGTCCGGGATTGTTTGTTTGTTTTTATTTTTTTCTTGCGTTCTTACCACGAGACTTACGAGGTCATCGCAAATAGGAAACAGCGTATGAGATTGATCTCGAAGGGATTTTCAGAGGAATTTACTCCAGCTAAATTATCTCCAATCCTATCCAACATTCTGTCCGGATGTGAAAATATAGACTGACGGCTCTTGATTTCTATTCAGAGCCGGGAACTATTTATAGAGCATTGAGTCTGATTACAAAAACACGTTTCAGCAATCCAGCAGGGTGATATAAGATAGGAAGGTGTATACCCTCCTTCCTGCAGGTGTTAATAAAATGACGTCTGACAGTCCGTGGCTTGCGCGGTCAACCGACAGGGCCAGTCTGTATCGTACTTTAGGGGCGCTTGCCGGCTGCAAAATCATCTCCTAATCCTACAAGCTCAACTACGATTGTCTCTGGTATTTCTCTCCTCCAATCCTTTTCTCCGTGTGCTCACCTTTTCCTCGTTATCAGCTCGATCAGGTTAAAGCCAGTTTATAGGGAGGGTTCGCGGGGCTAGGCTCCCAAAATTAAGACACACCCCCACCACCACCACCGGGAAAAAAGCTTTATTTTGTAAGTGACAATTTTGAGAATCTCCGGAAATTTCTGACGTTTTTCGAAAATCTCTCAAAATTCCCTGAACTCTTTCAAAATAATTTCCAATTATGGATCTCAAAAATTGGTTTCTAAAAAAATAAAAAAATACCCTCCCCGAATACTTTGCCTAAAACCACGCGTACTATCTTTGTCTCAATGATGCATCTTATATAGGTTTGTTTTTTGTCACTAATGACGAACACTAAGTTCAGTTACCAGTATTCGATATATTTCATGTTGGGGAAGTCGCTGAGCTGTTTTCGGGGCTGGGTTCAAACTTGGGTTAAAAGTGCAAGTCATTTGCAATTAGTCTTGGGATTTTCCCATTTGTGTACTATCTTCTTTCTGTCTACATTTGTGGTGGTTTTTCTTTATTGTTTTCCTTTTTATTTGTCTTGATTTTAGTTTTAGTTTTATTTACCTTTTCTCTTTATTTTTCTTTCTTTATTTCTATTCTTATTTTGATTGGTTGGTTGATTGGTTGGTTGGTTGGTTGGTTGGTTGGTTGGTTGGTTGGTTGGTTGGTTGGTTGGTTGGTTGGTTGGTTGGTTGGTTTTGTTTCTATTTTGCATTTTTGTGGGAGTGCACAGCCTACGCCCGTCTTCGGGTGCATATTGGCTTTTAATATAATGCTTTTTCTGCATATATCCATGTTTTTTTTTACTATTTATTTATGGTTCTCTGAGCTTTCCTCCGGTGTTATATCTTTCTGCGAATCTGTCAGTCCCCCGATAATATGATAAAGTATGGGTCATAATGTCCTTTGACAGGCAGCGTAATCATTGAGGCCAGAGTCTACGGTCCACCGGATGGATGGATGGATGAATATAGGCCAGGCAACTGGGACTCTCCGCCGGCTCAAATAATGAAGAGCGATATTAACTGTCAACGGAGCGGATGTTTTCCATAAGAAATTACCCAACGCACTTCACGACCCAATCTTTATTTCAATCGATATGTTTCATTTACGTATGTCTTTCCTCTTTGTAACATAACAATTAAGCGTCAATAAAAAGCCCTGTTGCATATCTTTGTTTAAATAATGAAGATCAGGCTGTTCAGAAAACTGTGCAATGTTGACGTCAGACACGTTTTATGTTTTCTGGCGCCACTATTTATATTCTCTTCGATGAAAACAATTCCAGATAATATTCCGTCACTCAACAAAAAAATATGGAACGATAGTGACTCTATTACTTAGAGGCTCATTTTTTGTGTCGCTCGGTCACGATTTGCGTGTTTTGTTACGTTCCATTTGCCCTCATTTCTCCCCCTGTCAATATTTGGCTTCAAACTTACAAATGTTGATGTCCACGCTGGATGGACGGTACATACAACCTGTCAATCACACAACACAGATCTGCATTTCTTTTAGTTTGTACACCCAAGTCTTGCTCCACGAGAAAAAACAAAGTTTTCAGTTTTTCGGCCCGATGGAGACTAAGGATTTGAATATGTAATTTTCAGCACGCCAATTCTCGCTGTGTTCTTGCGTGTTTAGAACTGATATCAGTTGAAGATATGAAATCAGACTAAAGTTCACAAGACATGAGACCTTTGCGCGAACTAACAGTGGATTTGTTTATATACATGCTTATGCGAAATTTCAAATAAGACAATGGCTGGAGTGAAGAATTTCCGATAATAACTCCTAAAGGCGTGTTGTGGCCTTAAACATAACCAACAGCACGAGGTTTCAACTTCGAAACATTTTTACTACACTTAGAAAATACTCCTAATTTGAAAATGATTACTTATGTCATAAATCTTCAATCGTTTTCTGCCCTTTATTTCCGAAATGAAAGATTGCAACTTCTCTTTTAAATCTTTAAGAAATCGTATACGCTGTTTGTGATAGATTAATGAAAGTGGATGAATGTGAGAAAAATGAGAAAGACGGACTTGACTGTGACAAGAATGAAAGAGGTAGTGGTGAGCGGAAACAGAGAACTATGAGGACAGACCAAGGTAAAGAGACAAAGAAAAGTTTGGATGGTATGGCACGGCATGAGATTGGGCGCCATTTTGTTGAGTAGCTGACCTTGCGGGTCAAAATGCCTGGTACCCGGTACTGTTTGATAGTGGTGCGCTCACAATAACAGTCATTACGCATGTAATTTGCATACAGTTATTTGGCAATGAAACAGTTGTGTGTGCGATGCCTTCCCTCAACAGTGACGTAACTAGGATCCTCTTTGCCGGGGACGGGGGTTGGCGGGGGAGGGGAGGAGCGGGGAGTGCACCATTTTTTTTTTCCGGTGGCACATCTGGGAGAGGAAATACAATTGCCGTAAACATGAACCCCAAAGTGTAAAACCAACTTCAAATGGAGCCCCTCTTTTTTCAAATAAACCTTTTTGGCATTCTCAAACCATTATGGGTATGGATGACAGACAAACCAGGCAATTTATGCACAAACCTATGACATTGCAAACCAGTCAAAATATTTAATGTTTTTGTTCTTAAAATATGTCTTGAGTGGAGAGATCATCTTTGCACACATCATTGCATTGGACACAAGGAATATAGTAATTAGTAAAACAAATGTTTACAGGTAACAAAAATAAAGAATTGATAGGAAAATGCCATCCAGTGTACCAGTTAATCCTAAATCTCACACCTTTGGAATTTGAAGACCTACTGGCATCTTTCTATTACCCAATCAGATTAAGAGTCACAAGCAAAGCTGTTCTAATGCCAGTAAAGTTAATGTTGTTTATCATCCATACCCATGATACTTTGAGAATGCCAAAAAGGTTTATTCTGAGGGGGACTGGCCTCGACTGTGGGGCTGAGGGCGTTCCCCTCTTCTCCTATAGCTGCGTCACTGGTACCCATAGAGGGCGGTGGAGAGTTACTGAAAAGTGGCTGGAAAATTATGAAAATGTGGAATGGGAGCGGGAGGACTCCGAAATGATGAGATTGTCCGTTGCGCTTCTTAGAGTTAGGAGTGATGAAATGGAAGAAAAAAACGCGGGGGAAAATTAAAATGGACACAGAGGGTCTGAGTGATAACGTGAGAGGCGAGAAGGCGTGGTCAGAGTGCTTCGTTCGATTGCTGCGGTGGTGTTCGGGAACGGACGATTTCAGTTTAGAGTGGATGACTGTCGCATTGAGAGAAAGGAAGGATTTGCACAAAGAACGGTACGGTCAATGCGAAGCCCACCGTTACATCACTTCAAACTTTATTCCCATCTCCTGAATTGTGCATCGATGCTTGTCAGTAGAGTCAACTTCCAGAAGTGTTTGTTTTTTTACGTGGGGGAGGGGATAACAATGGGAAACATGATTTTATTGAACATTTGGGGCAATTTAGCAATTTCGGCCCGTAATTTTATATGCTAACCGTATTTTTTTTTAAGCGTCCAACACATCCGTTAACTACGAATTTCCATGTTTGCCTTTTCAAAGATATAAGAGCACACTATGGTTACTTGGCTGAAAATCAGTAACCCGCAATATAGCCCCCTATTTTAGCCCCAAATAAGTCATGGATGCAAAATCATGTGTGGCTTTTCAACAGAAAGGGATAAATAATAAAAATTTGTAGTTAAAAATGAACGTGTTGTCCCTTTCAATGAAAAACAACAAATTGCGAGACCGTCAACACAGGGCAATGTAGCTCACCTTCAGAGTGATTACAGTATATAGACCACGCAAATACATTCCAACTTGGGTACCTTTGGTGCAATGTCAGACAGCATGTCTGATGATAACCTTGCATGGGTAACGAGTTTCCAGTCTACTGGCCCCATAGATTTCAAATGCTGGCCCAAGGCCACTCCGCTGATAACCTTTATGATTCACTATAAATTGACTATATTGAAGAAGATTCTCCCATTTTTTCTATTTTGGATCTCTATTAGAGATTTCCCTGCGCCTACGTGCGTGGACCGTTGTTTAACATAAACAAAAACACCTGTCAGGTTTCAATGCGGGGTCCCCCTCACCTCCCCCACCAAACTGGAAGCCTGAACCCTCCGGTGCTTTACCGTCTCCCGCTATTCAAATTGAACACATTATAGGGCAATCGAGTTTAGGAATCTGTCTCACGCCCCAAGCCCTTTAGCCGACACCGCCATCTTTGTTGTAAAGCATTATGGAAATAATAGGAAACAGTTCAAAATGCGTTGGGTATGTTCTACGTTATTGTAATACGCAATATTACACAATTACCTGTTGTGTCTACTACCCAATTCCCAACCGAAGTGCTTAAATTTTTAAAAGAAATTTCAAGAGATATATTCGAAATGGCCTACCAGCGCCCAAGGTGGAGGTTGTTAATTTTTCGTTCAACATTGCAAAATAGATGGCACATTTTATTTTTCGCCATTACTTGTCAATGGCTGGTCTGCGTCCACGCCAACTTGAAAGCAACGTGCAGAAACGTGTTCAGCCAGCCCGATCGCCAATCAGGCGAAACCGGGCAGGCGTGTGCTAATTCCCATTCTGAGTGGGTCGAGGCAGGGGGGGGGGGGGGATGACGGGAACCGTCATTTGACGAGCGTGATCGAGCATCGTTCCCGCTCGATCAGAAAATTGATTTCCGCTCCAGGAAAAAAAGGAAGAAAGAAAGAAAGGGTGCTTTAATGGTATGCCAAGGGGAAATACGTTCGTGTATCGTGTAGAGGCCAAAATGTGTACAAACACGAAAAATAAGAACCACGTGATGGATTCTTTCAAACTATAATTCATCGCATCTGAATGTAGTTGCTTTATAATGTAACGAAATTAAATACGTCGTAAAATGTGGTTACCGTTTTGCTGCTTCGAACATATACGCTCTGTATGATTGGCGGAAATGCTTTCCTCACTGCACAATCAACCGATGTTTGTCTTTGATTGAGGCATTGCATGTGACGTCATCCGAAGCCATCTTGGGTATCATGTCTTTTGTTCCTGAACAGTGCACGTGGGTTTGCAATTACGACACAATGAGAATACTGTTCCTAAAATCGATTCCCTGCAGTTAAACACGGACTTGTAAAAATGGCGTCTTCTATAATGAATTGTATCACTCTGCAGAAATTGGACTTGCTTAAAACTATGCCACTGTTTTAGAATGGGCTAATTTGGGTATGAAAGAAGGAAAACAAGCCACTATTTTTGGCATTGCCATTATGGCAACCAAACCACACAAGGCATGAACACACAGGGAAACCGAAATTCAGAGGGGTTTACAACCATTATAGAGTGTATTAATTTATCCGAAAAGATTTTGTAAACTTGTATAGTCACACTTTACTCGTATCAAATGATTGTGTCCTAAGTAACTGTAGCTAGATCACTTGTCTATGAACTGGTTTTTTTTCTGGACAAGATAATTTTCCAGATTTTTATATCTGGACGTGATAACGGTAATTATCGGCCTGCATACGAATTTCATGATGTATACTTTGTAACTGAGTGATTTTAAAAATGCCACTTACCTTCTGAAATGTTCGTATGATTGTTTGTTTCGACGTTCGAAAAACAAATCTTGATTAATGTATGCACAATCGAAAGCTTAAGTGATAGATGGTGTTACGGTTATCAATGCTGGACTTGGATATAAATAAACTTGACCATTTAACAAATTGATGAGAAATGTACAGAGACAATTTATTTCGAACCAACGGACTCGTGGAGAGCGCTGCGGGGCGAGTTGGCGCGGGATGAGATTGAGGTGCAGGATTTTAGAGGTAGGCTTTCCGGAGCTTAACAGTTAAGGCCGATTCATACTCCACGCGAATTTGAGAGCGAACTGGTCTGGGTAACGGCGAACGTCGCAATGAAGCAACCATTGTTGACCTCGTGAAATTCGCTTCGCTTTCGCATTTGCGTGAAGTATGAACCCGCCTTTAGGGTGATTTTTTTTGTCAGAGATGTTAATTTTCTGCGGACAGGGGAAGGGAAATCCAGTGGGCGTAACTACGGGGCGGGCCATGGGGAAGTGAAGCGTTCGCTGCTGGTGCCTGTGCCGCCCGGCCACCTGTACCCATTTCAGATTGCCGTTGTGCAGGAAAAACATTAGGCCATGTATATTCCCTCCCCGCGGTGCCCCCTCCAAACAATGGCGTCTCTGGTTCCCCCCTTTCAAATTGAACACCCTGCGTTCAGGGGCGGAGATTTCTTGTTACATGTGGGGGATGATTTGTTTCTTTAACAAGTGTCAAGATTGTTTTGTGGCCAGGCCAATTTTCTTTAAGCGGGAGGGGGGCGCTAGGCTCCTGTTTTTAATGGGTGACGCTTTACAACAACATTTACGTCCAAACTGGTCGCATATAAACACACCACAGGAGAGTATAGAGTTGGCAAGTTACGGACTATATGCGCAAGTAAGTACCCTGAAAAAGTGGGGGGGGGGGGGTGGGGGGGATTACATTAGTCATCCCCAGGGCAAAAGGTGGGGGATATATTCCCCATCCCCCGGGATATCCGCCCATGCCTGCAGTTACCCCCTCCTGGGGCCAATTT
>JAULKO010101536.1:5514-21308 GCA_032356045.1 Mediaster aequalis | reverse complement strand
GCTCTACCCCCTTCCTCCGTCCCTACCCCCCCCAGCTCAAATCTCGGCCAAACAGTAACGGATTTTAAGAAATGTAATATGCAAATCCAGATACCTATTATCCACGCAAATTGTTATTCTAATTAATCAAAGCATTGTCTAGTATGATAATTATACTCGCTGCCATGCCATGTGGATTGCACGGTTTCTATGCACAAAGTCATTGAAGCAATCAGCATAATTTTCACCCTGCGTCGGTAAACGTTGCATTACGTGAGAACGGTCAGTCCGATTTTATAAATTTGGTGTCAAAATGTGCCTAAGACATCAGCCGAAAAAGTCATGAAGGATCAGCAAGAAAAAAACACAGGGCGGCGGATTCCGCCCCTTGCTTACTGAGGGCTATTCCACAAAATACAGACAAAGCTCATACACTTTAACGACTAAGTAAAAACACAACTATTTCCTCAGATACAATGAGGGTGGCAGCAACCTACGCTGCACCATGCACTTCTTCAATCAACGGAAAGGTTGTTTGACCCCAAGGTTACACATAGACAAGTAAATAAATAAATAATGAAATATTTCCTGGGTATTAGTGCGATA
Organism: Mediaster aequalis; assembly: GCA_032356045.1. Classification (NCBI taxonomy): domain Eukaryota; kingdom Metazoa; phylum Echinodermata; class Asteroidea; order Valvatida; family Goniasteridae; genus Mediaster; species Mediaster aequalis. Next base: position 20,723 of record JAULKO010101536.1, on the reverse strand, counting down.
TTTTCCATGCATTTGGGACTGACGTAATCAGGACAACAAATGGGCAAGTGACGCGAGCGCAGCTGGTGTTTTCGCCCGTTGCCAGTTAAGCTGTAAGAAATTTGGCAAGATCTTTTGCACCACGCTTCAAAAATGCGGTTATCACTCTTCACGCGCATTCGTTCAAATAATTCAACCTCAATTGAATTGTAAGTTTTTACACAATAAAATCCATTTATCTGAATTCTTTCGTTTGTGTAATTTTGGTTGGTCACAATAATGCTTTCTTAAAAAAATGTTTTCTTACTTTAATGCAACAGAAAATATCATTGGTTTATTGGCCTATTTATTTAGTCTTAATTTGTTGATCCACTAATGTGAATGTAATATCAATGTTACCATGTTACAGTGCCAGTTCAAGCTTTTAGATCGCATTTCACTGTTTAACTTTTAACTCTATCTTCGAATTATTATAAAGATAATGTCTTTTTTTGTCTAATGTCACGGTTTTCAAACTTTCATACAAAGACATTTGTACTGTAAACATGGCAAGTCTGTGGGCTACTGCCTGCCATTTTTAAAATTTCAAAGAAACACACAATGAATGAAAAAAATGAACATTAATATTAAATGTTATATATGTAATATAAAGATGAAGTTTCCGTTGCGTTGCCATGGGAAGACTGATGGAACTCTTCCTGTCCTCCAGCAGAGTGTTATTCTTAAAAAAATAAAAATTCAAAAACGAAAATGGCTTTGATCAAAACCAAAATGCTCCTCCATCAAGCCAAACCCCACCTCCCTACGGAACGAATTTCACCTGGCCCAGGGCGATGACAAATCGACGATAATGCGTTAAATGTGACGCATATACCCTCCGGACATATACGTCTCATTTACAAAGCTATACGTCATAAATGTCAGTTACGATTTCCAAACGCTATGGGGGATTTGCATTTATACAGACGAGTCCATTCACTTGGTGGATTTTAACTGCCATTTCAAGGATTTACCCACCTGCACATTACAATGGTGTAAAAACGCAGGCAGTGTTAAGTACCGGTAACGTTTGTTAATCCTCTTTGCTTGACCGACAACAACAAGTTGTTAGGACAAAAAATGTGTTTTCGGTAACCACTGCGGTATCTATCTACACGAGGTGAATTCCGACTGTGTGGTTCAGGTGCATGTGTTGACGCCTATGGTGACCTGAACTTTCTTCGTTTTTGACTTTAATTTGGCCTTTTCATGAACCTCTTTGACTATCTTAAGTGTTTCTCAACTGCAGCAGGACTGTACAAGATTAATTTATTAATAACCTACCGATAATTAGGATTGTCGTATGATACAATTTGATTTGACATGGACAATGAATAATTAATGAAAACTGTTTATATTAGATACTGCCGATGAGTGTCAAGTGCATCATATCCTTCATAACCACACAGTCAACATTATTAAACTAGTTACTAACTAAGACTTGATTTCTGCACATTAAATGGATAGAACGCAATAACAAAGTTCAAGGGGTCCAAAGACAGAGCACCTGTTACACTATGATTGGCGGAACCTCTCATTGTTTCGGGGGGAAAACAAAAAAAACAATAACAATACATGTAATATGACACAACTGAAGGACCCCCAGAAAAAACAGGAAAAATATAAACATTACAGAATCCCTATCCAGGCTTATTTGAAGCCCAAAAGTTAAACATAATGTAATACTGTTATCTGCTGTGCAAAAACAAAAGTTGCTTTTGTATTGATTCTAAGAATAGCAAAGTATTCAGCATCATCGATATTTATCGAATCTCAAAACTAACCAAGACACGTGGTAAGTTGTAGGCTTACGATAGTACAGATGTATAATGCTGACCGCATCAACGTGGATCTCTGCCTCTTCATGGGTGCAAACACAATCCCAAGTCGGCCAAAGCGCTTCAGTGGCTTCTTTGTAGGATTAAACCTCCGTCTTTGTTGCAGAGTGTATTGCGATTCACAATAGGATACAGGAAGAAAACACTTGCATTTGCCTTGAAGGTAGGGCAATAACACTCGAGGACTGAACTGAACCTTCATACTGACAATCCAGAATGTTTACTTGCTGACTTGGAATTTGTCGCTTTTTTGGCATGTAATTTGACCATATTTACGCCACAACCAGCGAACAAATAGCAATGCACCCTTTTGCAGGAGTTGCAAGCGATATCAAACAAGGCTGAAAGTGTAGAAACAGTGTCATCAACGGGAGGAAAATACAGCAAAGTCAGGACAGACTATGACTGACATGACTGACTACGACAGACAGACACACTATGAGGCCAGGTTAAATCATTTCAACAATCTAGAAAAAAATGTGTTTTTATTTCTTAATCAAGTTAACTACGGGCTACAAATTTCGTACCATTTAAGTTATATTTCAAAGACGGGTGAATCATAACCTATACACAATATACTGACAATTATACAGAATGTGGATTCAATTTCATTCTGTAGATTGATGAGTAAACTCTTTCTACACACAGTATGATATATATAACCAGAAATGTTTTGAGGAATGATCATGTGACCTTATGAATTACATTGATTGATAGATGGCCCCGCCCTCAGCAGGTGTGGTCAAACCGGCTGGTTTTATCGGTATGATCGTTATTTCTTCGCAAATCGATTGGAATGTATTGTCATCACTCGAATCTTGACATACTGATGAGTCTGCGTCTGCTTTAGCTCTGTACTGGGCCGTCCTGAATGGGGATCCCATGGGCTTATGGCTTACCTGGTCATAATGTAACGGACGCTTTCAACAGACTCCCATCATTGAATGACAATAGAATCGGCTACGTCCCTGGATCAATCGATGTTGGTTTGTATAAGGTTCTTAGTCGCATTATACGCGTCGTGCATTCAATGGAGCAATATATCGCCATATCCTAACGGCATCACACATTAAACAGCAAGCAGTACCCAGCATGGCCCATGGTAAGTTATAACGAGTATGTCAATGATAGTTAGGCACTTTTTGTTTTATCAAACGTCTGGCATTATTAATTTCTTCCCCACACTGATGTAGTGTAGTTGATTGGAGGTACAGAAAGAATATCAACGGGGATTTGATGATTCCTCCATACAACCTGTCGTTGATAGGGACTTGTACTGTTTTTCCGAATGTTGTTTATCTACCGTCTATGCTCAAGTTTCAAAATCAAAACAAAGTTCATTCAAAGGCTATTCTCTTTCAACAACAGCGAATTTATATTCTCTGAGTAAAAATAATTATGTTTTATCAATTCGGATGTTCAATTCTCGGCTGATCGTATACGGGAATGAATATATCTGTGTTGTTCTTTTATGTTTTCGTTTTCTTCTACAATTTCAAGCTTTTAAACAAAATAGGTTTCTTCCATTAAAAACATTCAGCTAAAGGTCCCTTATGAAGCTGAGTGGGTCATTGTAATGGACCAAAATGAAGATACGGTCAGTTCACTAACTGTGTTGGCATTATTGATGTGTGTTGCTAGTAGCTCTGATCAAGTACAACGTAAAATCATGGCAATTGCCAAGTGGAAGACAGGAAGTTTCAAACCGTTGCATTGGATGCGGGTATGCTAGAAACATTAATGACATTCCAGTCCCATTATTTACGACATGAGGCATAATTGTGTCCATTCATTGTAGTGATCCTTGTAAATTATCCATGGATCAGTTCATTAGTTTGTGAGATACACGTAACACCGGCATATTCAAGCTTGTTATCATATCCAGACAATATACGAATTGTTACCGTAATATGGCCATGTATAGTCGTCATGATGGCACCTATAAAAAAAAAACCCGCTACAGGTTGATACACCGAGCAAGCCTTTTTTTCCCTCCTAACCCCTAAAACCATGGCAACACAAACTACGATATACATGTATCAATTAGCCATGCATTCTCGACTGGGCCGCCGTGTTGCACAATATCACACAAGGAGTCAGAATTCTCCATTTCATAGTCATTTTATTAAAGCAAACCGATACTTTGTAGGCCTACAGTGATTCAAATATAACAGAAACAATTATTTTAACAAGTCAATCATTCGTCAGTGTTGTAGTCGAGTGAATTTTAAGGAGCAAGAGTATAAAATCGGGTATACGTGTGTGGGTACGAGTACATTATAATGAGTACTACAACACTATGCACGATTGAGAAGTTAATTTGTATAGTTGTTGCCATGACATTTAGTCATGAGTGTAGGTTTGAAGCTCCGTTTGAAAATTGTTCGTGTCAATTCAGTTTAGAATAACTAGACTTACAAAATGTAAGTAAAGTTGATTGAAACGGTGTGTTTTTATTGGCCAATCTATTTCTTGATTATAGCCTGTGCGATGCGGCCACATTTTCCTGATTTCGCGCACTTGTGATTTTCGTCAGGTATTATTAACGAACTCGTGATTCGACGATATTCAAACTTACTCAGTTAAAAAATGGGTCTATTTACTGAATCAAAACTGCTTTAAAATCCTGTGGGACGGTTTGAGTATGTCGAATTTCAGTCCAAAAGTCGAAGAATCTAATGTGCGAAAACTGGGTATAATCGCGAGCGGATTGTTTACCGTACCTCAGGCCTGGCGCACATTTATTTAGCAAATCTCGTCAGTTATCCGTTTAGAAATTTACAAAATATTGATAAATAATAATGCGTGGTAAGATATCACACAGCCGCAAGATTACATGAGATTATGGCTGTTGTAAAAATATTGTTTATATTTCCCCACATTTTAAAGCATTACTCCGCCGTCTTCAAAATAAAATCGAGAAACTATACGAAAGTTACATTTTACACATAATTCTAGAATTTGTCATTTAAATGCACTTTGTTTTTTTTAAGAAACAAATCACAAAAATCTGACTTTTTTTGCAACTTGGGATAAAAGTGGTATTCGTGCAAGATGAGCATTATGCACCATGTTTCGAACGCGGCACGTTAGGTGCCATCAATCAACACAAATAAACTTAACACTTTTGTCAGTGTTTTGGGGAAGCTCCCAAACAACGTTATATTGTTCCAACGTTTCTTGCCAGGGGAAAACATTGCAGCAATGCCATAGACTTTCGCATCCCGATTCTAATGGGTCTGCCTACATTCATCTGTTAGGCTATCACCATGCGAACGAACCAGGATCGCGCTCCACTAACTATTCAATCGATTCGCATGACAGCGTTTGCATACATATCACATGGGGCTATTTTAACTGGTGAAAACAACATGAAGGTGAGAAAATGCTCATTCTATGCCACGCGAACCGTACCTTAACCACGTAGGCTGGGCCCCACGAATTTATCAACCTTGTACATACGGTCGGTACTGCTTGAACACGAACTCCGTGTATAATTGGAATGGTTACTGCGTGCACGGCGGACCCAAGCCCACAAAATCGATCCCCGTCCCCCCAGCATTTGTGTTTGACTTACAATTACCTCCACTTCGATCGACCTTTAATTTGGATTATTGTCCCGGCGTTCTTTTGTAAAGAAGCTTTTGTTGTTTGTTTTCGCTCCCAATGTACAGGTTTTTGAGGATTATTCGAGGAAACGAAGGGGAAATGTGGCCTGTCTTTTGGAATGTGTCGCCGATTGATATGCAGAGGATACTATGCCGTCTGATCTAGCATAGAGACCGACGTGTCAACCTTCATCCGTGGTGCTCATCAGACCACCTGGATTCAGGAATGGTATTGACACAGATGTCGATCTCTGCAAGATTTTGTTTGGATGAAATACAAGCCACGGGAATATCCAACTTCAAACATTAATTTTTCACTCACGTTTGATGCAGTGCAAGGACATACATGCACAGAATATTAATGGTATCCACAATTATCACTGGAAAACAACGGATCAAAAGAACATGATAATTATGTTTCAGAACGTCGTCAGCAGAGTTCTCGATTCAATACTAACTTGAAAGATAACATGAGCCAATATTCAATATAGCGCCTTCTCGAGGAGAGCCACGTTACACGCAAGACACATGCCTTCAGCCGACGCATCGCCGTCTATATCGAGTGGGCCTACGTGAGTCTAGACGCCAACATTATAAAGTTGCAGGCTAAGAGATGAGAAATATATGGCTGAATGTGCGTGGTTCATCTCTGTAATTACCAGGTAGTGATTGGCAATTTATCTGCCAGGCAGCTCAGTCTTTCAGCCTGTGGGACCAAAGACGCGTCGGCCTGCCACAAAGACCGGAACACCTCGCGGAAAGAGCAGGGGTCGAGGTGGCAAACTGACAATACCGACTTCATTTAGTCCAAGTGGTTTCTACCCGTCAGAGATTCCAAAGGAACCTAGTCATCTTTGTACATTCATTTGAAGGGGTTCTTTATGGTGCTTCTTTATCTAGACTGGATTGGATTAAGGGTGGAAATCCCACAAGCAAGGATGAGAATCGCTGGAGGTGGTTTACTTTATCAGACACTCCAAATGCACACTCACCCCGGCGGTCGTTCACCACTTCTCCTCTAGCAGATGATATTGAATATTTTTCTTCTGGTAAATCGAATTTTCGCCTGAGGTTCATCTACAAAAGCTGGGTCGTAGTGTGAAACATCCACTGCCTTGGATAGCATTTGGTATGTGGCGAAGCTCTTATTTTATACTAGAAACATAGACTGACGTATAGAGCCAGGCTATATTATGTGACATAACATCACAAGCGGATCGGACGCATCGGTGCATCAATCCGTACTGCGAACGGATTGGTTGATTAGTGTCACGTGACATTGTTATTGAAAACCGACCAGTACACACCACTTGCTGGCTGCAGATAATTTGGGATACCATTTATAAATTGCGACCCACTATCACATACAGAGTAATGGATATATTTCCTGGAGTAATATGCAGTCAATAATGAACGCTCTAACTTGTATCCATCATATTACAAATATTTATAAGTCTACCAACTATTCCTCAGTCAGTGAAGAGCGACTATAGACTGCCTTGCATTCAAATGCACAATAATAAACGCGACGGTGATTATGACGGCCACGGCGAGTGGTGACAATCAGCACTGACGCAATAGACATGTCACCGCATCACACGCACACCAGCTACGTTCATTATATACCCAGACTGCGCCAGACCAACCAGGCGGTTTGACTCAAGAAAATAGTCGTCTTCAATCCGTCAACGAGTACGGACAAGTTTCATCCGTCTGGTGATATTTTTTTTCTGGAAGGATTACTTGGTCACGGCTATGATCTCCAGCTAGTAAGAGCAACATGGATTTACTTAACAGGGGCCTTCAACCAAGGTTACGATAATGTCTGAATGAAATACTTCAAATTAGCAGACGATACGGAGTCTACGGACACGCTATTTCATTGATCATGGACAGAATGCGCGGGAACGGAGAATGATTTTGAGTTGAATGAAACAACGGTGTTACATGACGTTGCATCCAGACGAGTGTTGCAGATAACAGACAAATGGCTGCGGATGTAGGGAGTATTGCCAGTAACGTGGGTTACGTTACTCTTGCAAGCGTGACAGGGGATGTTAATGGCACTGACTTGCATGTGAATAGTACGGAGGAACCGACAACTCCTTCCCTTGGTCCAGCAAACCTCGCCATTCTGGGTTTGTTCTTGTGTATCTGTATGTTATTGATTGTGTTTGGTAACATACTAGTGATTGTAGCGGTCTATCGCGACCGTTCACTTCGACGAAGCGTTACCAACTATTTTATCGTATCGTTAGCATTTGCCGATTTGCTGATTGGCAGTGTCGTCGTTCCGATATCAATAATCGATATCCTCAACAACGGATATTGGTTTTTAGGCCAAGCAATATGTGACCTGTGGCATGCACTTGACATATTAGGCTGTACTGCTTCCATATTGAATCTGTGTGTAATATCACTAGACAGGTTCTGGGCCGTGACTCACCCACTAAGTTACCCGAGAAGAATGACCAAAAAAGTTGCGTTGGTTTTCATCGTGTTAGTTTGGTGCTGTTCAGCATTTATATCTTTTCCTTGTATTGCTTGGTGGAACGCAGTGGAGCAACCAATGCCAGACAACGTGTGTATTTTCCCATCCGATGCCTTCTATCTCGTGCTGTCTTCATGCGTGTCTTTCTACATACCATCCATCATAATGTTATTCATGTATTTTCGGATTTACCGAGCGGCTGCAGCCCAGATGCGCCATATTCGGTCTGGGACCAAGTTAGTATCTACGGGGAAAAATAACCTGGAGTCCAACGGGACCGTGTCACTGAGGATCCACCGCGGCGGGGGAGCCTCGTACAACAACGGCATGGGTAACAAGCGATACTCGGTGGCTACAGATTCCCGGACACATGCCAACCAGATCATGGGAAGGAGGTTGCTTTCTCGAATGAACCGCGAACACAAAGCCGCTAAAACTCTTGGAATCGTGGTTGGTGTTTTTGTCGTGTGTTGGCTACCGTTTTTTGTAGTAAACGTAGCCGGCCCGTTGTGCCCAACCTGTATCTCATCACCGCATATCGTGATGCCACTACTGACATGGCTGGGGTACATTAATAGTGCGTTGAACCCTGCCATCTACGCCTTCACCAACAAAAGTTTCAAGCGAGCCTACAAGAAGATTCTTTGTCGGTGTGGAAGACGCCAAAGAGGACATTTTTTGAGTCGAGATGGGACAACTTTTATGAGCATTGATTCGACATATAGCATGGCTGATATGGGCCCAACTACGCCATCTCCCTAACACTGTATAGTAACAATGCAATATCCTTATTAGCAAGAATTTCTTTCATTTCGTTTAATAATAGTGTGACAGTTTAACCAATTGGATGATAACACTTCTTCAGTTGTTGAAGTGTCTTTCTTTTGTTCAATATTCCCAGGGGCGGATCCAGGTTAATTGGCAAAACAGGGTCACAGTCGGGGTGCGAACAAAAAGGGGCGCAGGGCCCTAATAGTTGAAACAAGACGCTAAATTTGTGGTCTTCGTAATGGGGTGCGCATGCGTCCCTTCTCCCGATCCGCCCTTGAATATTCCTTTCTCCCATGAGACTAAAAATATTGTCATCGTTTATTTGCGTAGCTCACGCAGTTTAAGCTGTGGCATTTTGTGGTAATGCGTAATTAACATTAAATCTCGACTTGCAGTAAAATCGAATCTTGTTATTAAGAAACATTGTAAGATTTAGAGCATACTTTTCGAAATGTTGAGTCATCGGTTCTTTTTTAAGAGCCAACAATCACTCGCAAGAGAGATTAAATTTCACATGGTGTTACCGGAAACCTCAGTCTTAATGTAAGACTCGTATGTCATAATAACATCTAAATTGTTTCACAAATGCAGCAAGTTTCGCAATTTGGGAAGCAAATGGAGACAGAACTAGTTCTAAGAATATTAACAGCATGAAACGCCGACGGAATACCATAGCTCCTCAATGCAAATGTGAATTTGTATTTCTAATTATTGATGTCGACCCTGAAAAGTTCCATATTTGTATGTTCTGGTTTGATTTTGATCTTGCATGCATACTTTATTTTCGTGTTTTGTGTAATCATGGTAATTTCATTATTTAAAGACCACGCAAACCCTGAAGTTATATGTGTTCATATAATATGAAAACAGTTATCTGTACTGTGACAAATTCCGAAAACATTTTAAATTTCATCTGGTTGTATAATTAAGTATTTTAGGGGCAGTTAATAAAAGTCGGATCCATGGTAACAAGACTAGCCGGATCCTCCCTTTAAAACATTCTCATTTACAGGAAAGACTCGTAAAATTAGAAGAAAAATATACCCAAGAATTTATTTTAGGTGATAAAAAAACGGAAAACGTCTTAAAATTGTCCGTAAAATCAAAATTGTGGCAGACCGTTATGCTACAACGGTACAATGGAGAATCACATGTAGGCAGTACGGCCTGCCAGCAATAATTTTGATTTTACGGCATTTAAAACACATCTGTTCTGTTTTTTACCCATAAAATTCTTGAGTATTTTCGTTCGATTTCTATGAACATCGTAAAACACGTTCATTTTTAACTACATGTATACGAATTTCCATCGATCACTTTTCATTGAAAAGTCACACGTGCATGATGTTGCATCTGTGTCTTATTAGGGGCCAAATAGGGGGCAGCGGCTATATTACAGGTAATACATTTTTATTTTTTTCTAAAACGTATAGCCACAATGTGCTAATCTATCTTTAAAAAAACAAAAATGAAACTTTGTTTGCAAACGTGTTGTAAGTTCTTCCTGCAAATTATAAAATTATAAGTGAAAGATCCGGCTAGGTCGTGGATTTCCAGCCATCACCTACACCTTTTCTTTAGTAAAGACGTTCATTTGTAACTGTTGCATGTACTCGTAATTTTACATGCATGTCCCAGTTTTAGGCCAAATTGGGGGTTATTGCAGGTAATCGATTTTAAGCCAGGATTTGAAAAGTAGAAAAGCAAAAATGAAAATGGACAGGTAAAAATGTACGTGTTAGTGGTACAAATAACAGTTTTTACGCACATTATCAGTGATATGTTATTGCAGTGCTATGGGTTTGCCCTCCAATTCCTAATGCCTATCTGGACCAAGACACGTAATTAGAAACTTAATGCATAACTTATTGTGAGAGATGGCGCGAGAGGATTATATGAGATTACGACTAAGGAGGGTACAAAGGACAACGTGGACAGAAAGAGAGATTGGGTGATAGAGTGGTGACACAACAAGAGAGAGAGAAAATGGCAGGGGAGATGCTACAGAGGAGAACAGAACGCTGGAGATGGAGACTAAGATAAATACACGTGGAGAAGGGAGAGGGAAAATATAAAAACGACAAGTTGATAAAGTGTGGAATGGATGTAGTTGATCGATATTGGTGTTAGATATTGATGATGTTTAAACTATCGATCTAAATACAAATGACCCCGTTGGGCCACTGCGTTTTGCAGTCAAAATATTGCGATGTTTCACAATACGTCAAATTTATTTTGAAATAAAGAGTTGAAGCATCACCAAGAGTCAAGTGGGAAGACTAGACAGAGACATTTGAGAGGAAGGATGGGACATAAAAGAAGGGATCAAGAGAAAACGGGAGTGAAGTAAGTGGGAAAAGTGGAAACAACGGTAGGAGCGAAAGAATGTCTGGAAGTAATGCATGGGGTGAGTTGGACGTAAAACGGAGGCGTGGAGTGGGCGAGAAAGTGGGCAGAGAATGGCAAACTAACAGACAAAAAATTCGATGGATAACAAAACAAAACGCGTGTGAACAACGAAAATGAACAAAAGGTAAGAGTGAGAATTTGTAAAAATCAAAAGGTGAAAAGAATGAATGAATTAAAAATAAATCAAGTGGAAGAGGAAGAGGTTGAAAGAAAGGCAGGGAAATTTGCAAGCAACAGTTGGACAGTGATGAGGTCTAGGAATGAAATAAGAAACGGAGGGGAAGTGAAAAAGAGGAAAATATTGTCTTTGAGAAAGTGGCTCATGTTTAGCTCAAAATGACGGGCAGCGACGCAAAGGCAGTGGAAATACTGCAATATATTATGATCAGATGTGTCAGAGTGACTCGAAAACATTTTTATTTAAAAAAACATAGCTTTTAGTAGCTAGCCCGTTTATGGAAATCTATTACACAATTAAATGACCATGTTCATTATCATTTCACAATGCTGGAACACGGGAAGACACGGGCCTTCCCTATCAAACAAATCTCTCTGGTCTATTGTAAAGGACATGTACCGCTATATTGACGTCAGTGAGTTGGCAAGGAATACACAGTTTGGATGAAAGCGCAATACCTCTTCTTCCAGAATTCACACAAAGGAAAATATGCCCTTGGGAGACATGGAATTTAGTTACATGTTCAATCAAAATTGACTGCGCGAGTGTGTATATTGAGAGGAGCAAAGACGGCACAAGGAAGGTGAATATCGTGTTTTGAATGAGAAAATTGCAGTGTTCGGCCAACCTTCTTTTTTTATACAGAGTTTCAACTTCGTATTCAGGGGATATTTCTCACTCCAGTTACAGATTAAAACAAATACGGCATAGACAGCGCCGAGGAGTCATTCTCAACGAATTCTCATCTCACTGGTATTTGTGCATTAACAGTAGCAAGGGATGCAATGCTCGCATCAAGGACTTTATTGCTTCTGAATGACGACGGTTAATATGCAAATTGGATATTTAGAAAGCTAATGTTATGCATGCCTTTATAATAGCGATGTAAATGAGTTAATTTCCCTTGCTTTTGTACGCTGGATTTAACACAGGTATATGTACAATGTATATGTGTATTTATTGCTGGGCGTAAGTTTAATGCCTGGAGTAAACGGAATATTATTATTGTATTATTATATGTTGTATGTATTGATATTATTTTTTACTTAACGTAAATTGTTGAAGGTCCTATGAAGAGTGTCACATATTCATGATGCTATGAAGAGTGTCACAGATTCATGATGCTATTTTAAAACTGGGAATATATTGATTGGGGAAAATGGATCGTCTAAACTGAGTGTGAAAGACTGTACAAACACAGTTTCAACAAAGAGATATTCACATTCATACGACAGTTGAATTTTTTTTGTTTTTATCATTTGAGTAATTGGGCTCTGATGGTTACTGTACTGTGGTTCTAGGATTGCTAAGTATTGTATTTCTATACTAAGTTTGTCAGCTCCAAATTTCATCACGTATATAATTAAGTCATTGTATAACGCTGATGGTAAACGTTTTGATTCGATTAGTTATAGTTTTGTAACCAAGTCCTGACCCGTCCAGCCGTCTGTAATGAAGAGCAAACGACAACGCTCAAAACGCAGGAAATCTTACTTGAAAGAAGCCGGATTTACTTAAATAAATTTGGTTTAACTGAATTCAAGTCTGTCTGATCTGAAGTGGTTTCAGGTGCTTTGCGGGAGATGCATAGGAGAAACTGTCAAGCATGACTTATCTAGTAATACATTAGATGTTAGTGTCACTGCGTCTTAACGTAACTAAAATCCGACAGTCTCGAGCGTTCCAAGCTATACGCATCAGCTTATTAAATCAAGCAGTCCACTTGAAACCAATCGCTACGTGATTAAGGAGAAGTTGTATGAATCAAACTCTCAAAATCAACTCAGACTTTTGAACCTTGCACTTCCGGTCCTAGCATTTTGATAGGCCTCTGACTCTAATTAGGTTTGCTATGAGTTCACAGTTGTCATACATTCGTCTACATCATCTGGCCTGTTCCTTCATTTGAAAATGTTGACTCTGCGAAGGACAACGTTAAATCCAAAACTGTAGGAAATCACTAGAAATAACTAACACTTTCAATCGATTATTGATCTTGTTAGAGTCTGTATTGAAGTTTAAAACAAATTGAAGGGATGGTGAAATTGAATGTTATTCCTGTGGGAATAGCATTCGTGTCGTCTTTAACCAGGAGACGCTAAATGCCAGGATGAATCGTGCACAGGAATTCTTCACTACCGAGTGATCATTCCCTCAAGCTACGCACTTAATACTTTAAACACCGAGCAATGTTATTTGGAATTTAATTCACTTTGATGTGCATGGTAATCAAATTACTTCAAAGTAAATGGGTGCACTACAAGATAAGAAGAACTAACCAAATCATATTCACTGAAGGTAGGAATATCACACTTTTAAGATTGAAATATTGAAAAAAATCCCATAAAAATAGAATGCAGAAAAATGTTACTTCGTATTTCGTTACAGAAACTCGACATGTAGACGATAAAGAAAAATATCAAAGAATATGCGGAAAAATATTCCTGCACGTTTTTGATACCCTAGCTCGCATTAAGACGCTGCGCACGAATATTCATGAATCATGTCAATAACTATTAAACAAGTGAAGCAGAACACGGCAGAATTGTCTGCTCGTGACGAATTGCACGTCAAGATGCAAATAATATTCATCTGAATAATATCTCATTCGAGTAGTTGGGTAATAAAGTACACCCGTAATACATCACTTGAATAGTTGGGTATATGGAGTGCAGTAGGCCTAAAGCATAAATTGTATACTCATAAACCAAATGTCCACAAACAAAAGGTGTACGAAGAGACAAATTTCCTGTGGCATTACACGTGGTTACATGAATGATTCAAAGCTTTTAAAGATTTAAACCTGCAAAACATTTTCCTAATCTATAAAGCTGGTAAAACGTGCATGACTCAACCGCCCGTAAAGGCACTTCATATAATCTTCTAATTACGTAAGGGAAATGTTGTGGTACAAAATGAATGTTTGTTTTAATAATATAGGGATTATACATAATGCTTATATACACATTATTTCCAAAAGAAATGTCAAAGATTACTGAAGCTTTAAATCTACTGAATTCCAGATGTTTAAAAACTGAATAAATAATCGGAATAAAATTCACAGATAACTCTTCATGACTCTTGAAAACTAATAAAATGCTTGACTTGATTTGAACTATAATTTATGTCCAAGGGAAAGCTTGGTGTCATAATAGGAAACATACATGTGTGTTCGCGTTTTGCCGTTCACTAAAGCGTATATGATCGTTCAAACATGTCACTAAACGATCTTTCTCGGCCCTACATCTTGCGACATGCCGAACATCCAGGGAGACAGTTAATCATGCGATCATGTTGGTTTCCCGCGTCTTTTCAAGCTGCCCGAACGCTGGATAATCCGGGATCAATGTAATCCTCTTGGGAGGTCACTCATACAATCTCTTAGACTCGTGTGACTTTGCGTCGATATGAAAATATTGCCTGGCATAGAGGTAAACTAAACAATCGCATTAACCTCCGTGAAAACACAGTCTCTATGGTGAGATTGTATGTGATAAATCGGATTTAGATTAACACAGACTGACTGGATTGACCAATTGACACATCTAAAACAAACCAAGCGAACAAAAAAAATAGGATGAAGTTTGAAATTATTTTTTTAAAGATAATTTTAAATTATATTGTATAGTGAAGTTCGAGATGATAAAGTATCAACCACATGGTGCCAAAAATTATATGAACCTTATTATATGCAGTTTATTAATTGCAAGCTATTTAGTAACAACTGAAAATCGTTTCAAATTTAAACAATTTGGTCTGAAGCAAACTCCATATTTTTGGTTAGATTTAGTCGATAATTGCTTTGAAACTATTATCACAAGATGGTGCTATATGTTTTTGTTTTTTAGCGTATATGTATTTTACAAGAACGCGGTACAAAATAGCACAGTATGACA
>JAULKO010100463.1:0-21339 GCA_032356045.1 Mediaster aequalis | reverse complement strand
GCTTTGTTTCATGACGCCATAAAGGAGCGTCAAACCGCTGTAGGCGGTCATCCCTTTCTTGCCACCGCCGACTAGGGGACAATCTAATGATTTTAGTTTGTGTGATAACACGCTTTTTGCGCCAATGGCGATTCACTGACTAGGTGAATTTATTTTCTATCAACGCTATTGTCGCACACCCCGCACTTTATTGAGTGCAGGGGCTATTTCAAGCAACAATTAATACTATCAATTGAGGATTTCGGGGGGGGGGGACTCCCTATAGATAGTGACGTTTGTCTCCAGCTGCAAAGGCTGGTAGTAGCGGTATTTCGCCTTTGGCGAATGCTATCCACTTGAATAGCTCTCCCATCTCATGGGGGGCCAGCAGCTGGTTGACACCGGCGGCTAGGCGGGTGTAGTACGTGATATTGTCGCTGTGTCGTTGTAAGTAGTTAGTAATGCCACTGTTGATAAGGGCCTGTGCTTGTGTTGTATAACCGACTAGCCGACTACCACCCGCTAGTCCGGCCTTCGCGATGGCGGTGAAGTTGATATGGGTCGTGATGTCTTTCTCGCCAACATGGATAAGTGGGTTGTCGTCTACTTGATGAGCAAGGTGGCAGAGCATTGTGCCACTGGTACGTTGTTGGTGGTAGTACTCACGCTGGCCAAAACCATAGTCGGCAATCAACAAATAGCCGTGTTGCAGTCTTTCCGATAAGGCAAAGACCAGTGCTTCCGCTTGCGGTGACACCTCAGTTTGGTAGTAATCGGGTAGAGATAAACTATCCAGATAGTCTGAATTTTCATCAGTGATGGATTGCTCTTGCCAAGATAGATGCGGTGGTTCGTAAATGATTCCGCGCTCCCACCACTGTCCTTTTTTTTTGATGAAAAGGCGGAAGGGAACACAGTCCAACACTTCATTCATAATAATGATGCCACGATGCTCGTCAGGTAAGCGATCTGGCCATTGTAGGTACTGATTAAACCGACTCAGTCGTTGTTGTTGTCTCGCCCGTAGAGCAGGTGATGTTTCTAAAATGGTATAGCCAATCGTCGGGTTGGTCTTGGTGAGTTGTTGTAACAGTCCTTCCGCTAAACTACCGTCGCCACCACCTATTTCTAAAACCTCACCGCCAATATTGTCTATAACCAGCTGAATCTGTCCAGCCAGTGTTTCGGCAAACAGGGGGGATAGCGTCGGGGCTGTGTGGAAGTCACCGGCCGTACCGAAGCGCACTTTACCACTGCCGTAGTAGCCATGTTGCGGGTGATGTAGTGCGATGGATAAATAATGATCAAATGGCAACCACCCGCCCGCTTCATCAATAGCATTGTGAACGGCAACAATGGAGCCGTGTTCAGTCATTAATTGAGCGTATTCGGTACAGATAGCGAGAAAACGCCGATGGTCGCTTCAAAATTTCGTCCGTCATCCATTTCCATGATGTAAACACCTTGCATGTGCCCGAAAGGGGTGGGCAGATCAACGTAGCTGGTATAGTGGTATTCGCCACCGGCGACAATATAGGGTTGTTCACCGATAACGCCTACCCCTTCTACCTGTCGAACACTATTCTCACCATCGCTGATAACCCAGCGTCTTGATAGCAGTCGCAAGCCCATATCACATTGATTTTTAATCGTGACGTCGTAGGAAAAACAAAAATCGCCGCCTCCCTTGATGCGGAAAGACGGCAAGTATTCCGGTTTTACCGTAATGAGCACATTGGCTGATTGGTATTGGGTGATGGTAGATGAGCCGCGACAAGACATAGGTTATAACGGCTCTATTCTATGATATTTTCGTTATTATTGCGATACGCGTGTTAGGTAGTACTTTACCGTTAGCGGTTGATAAGTGGTATGACAGGTGGGTTGGGGCACGGAGTCTGGCGTCTTATGGTTTGGTAAAACTGTCATTGGAGGCCGTTGCATAGGCGGATATTTTGCTTGGTGGCAAGGCGAAAACGCACGGAATGAGGGAGTTTATCCGCATAAATGACCGGTTGAGACCATTGTCAATGCTGTACCAGTGTGAAAAATCGGCTGACGCCATAGCCTCCTACGATTAATCGGGGATTTTGGTTGATTTGGTGACGTTGGTGGATTAGTATAGAATGAGCAGGTTTTGTTCTTGTTATTTGTTAATAATTAGAGGGAGGTTTTAACATGAAAAAACGAAAAAAACAATGGAATGCTTTCTTGGTGGCGGGAGCGCTGGTTTGCTCAAGCGGTGCTGTTGCTGGTACTTTGGAGGACGTGCAGGCTCGTGGCAGACTGATTTGTGGTGTTGATGGTGGCTTGCCCGGGTTTTCGGCTGTTGACGATTCCGGTAAAATGCAAGGCGTTGATGCCGATGTCTGTTATGCTATCGCTGCCGCCGTTCTTGGGGATGCTTCAAAAATAACATTTACGCCACTGACCGCGAAGGAGCGTTTTACGGCTTTGTCATCCGGTGAAATAGATGTTCTGGCGCGTAATACGACCCATACGTTGACCCGTGATGCGACTTTGGGTATTAACTTTACCTACTATAACTTCATCGACGGGCAAGGCTTTATGGTCAAAAAGAGTCTTGGCGTAAACAGTGCAAGAGATTTGGATGGTTCTCGTGTTTGTGTCCAATCAGGAACGACAACGGAGCTGAATCTGGCCGATTATTTCCGTCAAAATGGCATGGAGTATGTGCCTAAGGGTTACGATACTTCTTTGCAAACGCGTGAGGGGTTTGATGGGGGTGCTTGTGATGTGTTGACATCAGATAAATCGCAGTTGGCTGCTATACGTAGCGAATTGAAGAACCCGTCAGGTTCTGTTATTCTACCCGAAACCATTTCTAAAGAGCCGTTGGGACCAGTCGTTCGTCAAGGTGATGATGTCTGGCTTAACACGGTTAAGTGGGTGCTGTATGCCATGATTAACGCCGAGGAATTGGGTGTTACTTCTGCTAACGTGAGTAGCATGGAAGGTAGCCGAGATCCAAATATCAAGCGTTTGGTTGGCTCGGAGGGGAGTTTGTGTCAAGGTATTTCAAATCGTTTAGAGGACGATTGCTTTCGCCAGGTGATTGAACAGGTCGGTAATTTTGGTGAATCTTACGAGCGAAATGTTGGTGAGAATACGCCAATC
This sequence comes from Mediaster aequalis, assembly GCA_032356045.1. Classification (NCBI taxonomy): domain Eukaryota; kingdom Metazoa; phylum Echinodermata; class Asteroidea; order Valvatida; family Goniasteridae; genus Mediaster; species Mediaster aequalis. The sequence goes on along the minus strand of JAULKO010100463.1, from coordinate 18,222 downwards.
GGCCTGAAACGCGAGGGTAGCGTTAATGATTTGTGGACTCGTGGAGGAGTTATCTACGCGCCACCGATGCGCTAATCAGTAGGTGTGTTAGAGAAACGATGGTGGGGCAATGCTTTTTTCTGCGCTCCACCTTTCTCTGTTGATTAAAGGTCATTGCATCAGCAGATTTTTTGCTCCTGTGGTGACGTTGTGGAAATCGTCTCAATCGGTCTTTTATGTCGTAGGGACAACGCAGGCGTTGTTTCTGCCTCATTTCCGTGCGTTTTTGCTTTGCTACAGTCACAGACTGGCACACAACGATTTTTTCGGCATTTTTCTGAACATCGGGGCGCAATCACAGGCTGTCAACAAGCAAAATATTCACCCATGCAATGCTCTTCATTAGTGTCTTGAGATGAAGGCTTCTAACCGTTCTCATCAATCAATACCGTGGCACCGTAACCCGAAGGTTCGCGCTGTTTTATTTCAGTTGCTGGCTGTTCTATTTCTCATTTGGTTTTTCTACGGTATTGCAAACAATGCCTCCGTCAATATGGCGGATCGGGGTATTATCATTGGCCTCAATTTCATGGGTCAGGTTGCTCCCTTTAATATCGGCTTCGCGCCGTTTTGGGATTATCAACTCGGTGTCAGTCAGTACTGGGAAGTCCTCGTTATCGGTATTCAAAATACCATTTTCGTTAGTTTTCTTAGTGTTGTTGCGGCAACCTTACTGGGTTTTTTTATCGGTGTTATGCGGTTATCGCCAAATTGGTTGGCGGCACGCTTGGCTTCTGCTTATGTTGAGGTTTTCCGTAATATTCCGCTACCGTTGTGGATTTTCTTCTGGTATGTTGCCGTTTTTCTGCCGTTGTTACCCGATCCAAAAAATAGTTTTGGTTTTGGTGGCGGTTTTTATTTGAATAAAGAGGGGCTGTACACGCCGCGTCCAATCGTTGATGACATGACTGGTGGCGTTATTTTTGCAATTTTGGTGGGCTTGCTGATTATCGCGTTGCTGGTTTTAAGTTATTGGGCGAAAAGGCGACGATTGATGAGTGGGCGTTCTTTCCCGACGTTGCGGTTGTCATTACTGGCTTGGCTCATTCTCCCCGTTTCTTGCTTTTATATCCTCGGTTCACCACTGCATATCGAATATCCGGAGATGGGGCGCTTTGTGATGAGTGGTGGTATCAACTTGAATTTTTCCTTTTTTGTCATGTTTTTCTCACTGACAACGTATACGGCCGCGTATATCGGTGAGAATGTTCGTGCCGGTATTTTGTCGGTCGCGTCCGGTCAGTCGGAAGCGGCTTATTCTCTGGGGTTGCCACGTATTCGTGTTTTGCGACTGGTCCTGATGCCACAAGCATTGCGCGTGATTATCCCGCCGACGATTAGTCAATATTTGAATTTGACAAAAAATTCGTCACTAGCGGTGATTGTTGCTTATGAGGATGTCGTTAATATTTTCGCCGGTATTGCTTTGAATCAGACCGGACAAGCCTTGCCGATTATTGCCATCACCATTTTGATTTATGGGGTCTTATCGTTGCTGACATCAGCCATATTGAATTGGTATAACAAACGGATACAGTTGACAGAACAATGAATCAACAGACCTTTAAACCATTGCCTTCAAGACCTCCCCCTTTCGTGGCGGTTGGTGTTTTTGGTTGGTTGCGGGTGAATTTGTTTTCGTCGTGGAAGAACACGCTGGTTACCTTGTTGCTGGTCTGGTTATTGGCGCAGATTATTGGACCAACAGTGCAGTGGTTGTTTATTGATGCGACTTGGGCTGGGGATGAACGCAGTGTCTGTGAAACCGTGATTGAAGGGGAAGTGGCAGACGGTGCGGGTGCTTGTTGGCCCTTTGTTCGGGTTCGGGCAGTGCAATTTTTCTTCGGTTTGTATTTCGCCTCTCATCCGGATCAGTTGTGGCGCCCGATTCTCATGTTTTTTCTGTTTTTCAGTCTGATTACCGCGTTATTGTTGCCTCAGGTACCGCAACGAATAAAACTGCGTTTGGGTATTTTCGCGCTTTTTGTTTTCCCATTTGTCGCGCTGGCTCTTGTCCATGGTGCTTGGCTCGGCTTACCCGTTGCCGAAAGTAGCGGTTGGGGCGGATTTTTACTCACCTTTATCATTGCCGCGGTCGGTATTGTCGCTGCCTTTCCGATTGGTATTGTGATGGCACTGGGGCGGCGTTCCTCGATGCCGATTGTCCGCTCTATCTGCACCTTTTATATTGAATTGTGGCGGGCGGCACCGTTGATTACCTTGTTGTTCATGGCGTCTAACTTGTTGCCGTTATTTCTGCCGTCTGGCGTGCACTATGATAAGGTCGCACGGGCGATGATCGTGATTACCGCTTTCCAGTCGGCTTATATGGCGGAAGCTATTCGTGGTGGCTTGCAAGCAATCGGTAAGGGGCAGTATGAAGCAGCGGATAGTTTGGGCTTGGGGTATTGGAGAAAAATGATATTGATTATCCTGCCGCAGGCGTTGAAGGTATCTATTCCAGGAATCGTTAATTCAGCCGTTGAGTTGTTCAAAGATACGACATTAATCGGTATTATCGGCTTGCTAGACTTCTTACAGATTACCTTGGGGGCATCACGCTCACCCGAATGGAAGGGGTATGCTTTTGAGGGGCTTATCTTCGTCGCCCTGATTTATTTTTTCTGTTGTTTTGCTATGTCTCAGTATAGTCAGAGATTGGAAAGACAACTGAATACCGATCACAAAAAAGATTAAGGAGATTTTGATGTCAGCAGAAAATCAGCCCTCAAATGAGGATAAAACGGTTTGTATTAAATTATCCAACGTCAACAAATGGTACGGGACGTTTCATGTCTTGAAGAACATTAATTTGCAGGTTTGTAGTGGTGAACGGCTTGTCATTTGTGGTCCTTCGGGCAGTGGGAAATCAACCGTCATTCGCTGTATCAATCGCTTGGAAGAACATCAGGAGGGGGATATTGTCGTCAATGGTATTGAATTGACCAGCGACCTCAAGCATATTGAGGAGGTACGACGGGAGGTTGGCATGGTCTTTCAACACTTTAATTTATTTCCACATTTAACGGTCTTGCAGAATTTAACCTTAGCGCCCATCTGGGTTCGGAAAACACCGCAGGCAGAAGCAGACGCAACCGCTATGCATTATTTGCAGCGAGTGAAAATTCCTGAGCAGGCGAGTAAGTATCCAGGGCAGCTATCCGGTGGACAGCAACAGCGGGTAGCGATCGCACGATCGCTGTGTATGAAGCCGAAAATTATGTTGTTTGATGAACCGACATCAGCACTGGATCCAGAAATGATTAAAGAAGTATTGGATGTGATGGTTGAGCTGGCGGAGGAAGGGATGACGATGATTTGCGTCACGCACGAAATGGGATTTGCTCGGACGGTCGCTAATCGGGTTATTTTTATGGACGAAGGACAGGTGGTTGAGGAAAACGAGCCGGAGCCATTTTTTAATCAACCGCAAAACGAAAGAACAAAATTGTTTTTGAGCCAGATTTTGAAACATTAGCGATTGAAAGAGGTCTTTGCATAAAGAGGGATTTTGCTTGGTGCCAGTTTGTGACTGTGGCAAGGCGACAACGTACGGAATGAGGGAATTTTATCCGCACCAATAACCTATTTGCAACCCTCTCTTTATTGAGTCTGTTCCAGACGAGTCTGTCCCAGAGGGAGAGAATACAGTTTCAACGTCGCTACAGAGTAAAATAACTAATTATGGGCACCTCTAAAACCCCCAGCACAATTGACGAAGCGCATAAAACAGCACCTTTTCCACCCACCCATTCGTCAAATAGCCCAATTATTATCCTTATGATTGGATGAAATATGCACTATTTTCTACACTGCCTAAATCACACTGGAGTTTTTAGAGGTACCCATTATGCAAAGCTCTCTGAGAAAAATATCAATGCGATTACTTGCCCTTAGCCTTTTTTTTCTGGCCGCCCCAGCGGTGGCAGTAGAGCTCCGTTTAGGGACGACGACAAGCGTTGAAAATTCCGGTCTGCTGGATTATTTATTGCCTGCTTTTGAGGCGCGTTATGAGGCAACAGTATCAGTGATTCCAGTTGGTTCAGGGCGAGCACTGGCATTAGGGCGACAGGGCGATATTGATGTGCTGATCGTTCATGCGCCCGATGACGAGAAGCGATTTGTTGAGGCGGGGTATGGCCTCCGGCGCGTGCCGGTGATGTATAACTATTTTGTTTTGCTCGCTCCACCTACTGATTCAGACGAGGTCCCTGCTGGTGATATTTTTTCGACTCTGAACCGTGTTGCACGAGAGCAACGTTATTTTGTCTCACGTGGTGACGATTCGGGAACGCATAAAAAGGAAGTGCTGTTGTGGCAACAGCTCAAACAGCAGACCGGGCGGTCGTTTGATTTCTCTGATGCTTGGTATATTGCGGCCGGTATCGGTATGGGACAGGCGATTGTGATGGCGGATGAATTGCAAGCCTACGTTTTATCGGATTGGGGGACCTTCCTTTATTTTCAAGATCAGGTTGATTTGCAGCTAGTTTCTTCTCGTGAATCGGCCTTGCTGAATATTTATAGTGTCATACCGATTAATCCTGAGCGACATCCACATGTCAATAATCAGTTAGCACAGTCCTTTGTTGATTGGCTCAGTGAGACGCCGACGCAGCAGCAAATTGCATCGTATCGGATTGATGAACAATCGTTATTTTTTCCGATAGAGTCGCTACGCTTGGAGTGAGCGGGTTGAGTGGATGGAGACTCATAGACCAATATGGATAACCCAGCCTGTCCATGGTTAACCTACTTGCGCCACAGACAGGTACATGGGCTTGCCCCTACTGTCGGTTGTTGAACATTTTATAACACATGGATATTTCTACCGCTATTGTTGAAGCCTTTCGTCTGTTATTATCAGGCGACGCTGAGTTGTGGGGGATTGTTCGTATTTCTGTCTTAGTATCGTTGGTGGCCTTGTTATTGGTTACACTACCAGCACTGGTTGTCGCTTATCTACTCGCCACACGACTCTTTTATGGGCGGCGATTGGTGCTGGTCGTCTTACAAGGTTTTCTGTCTTTTCCGACGGTTGTCGTGGGTCTTATTTTATATCTGTTATTGTCGCGTCGTGGGCCACTGGGCGCTTGGGATTTGTTATTTACGCCGCAAGCGATGATACTCGGACAGATGCTGATCGCCTTTCCCGTATTGACGGTTTTTGCCTTATCGGCTTTGCAGAAAAATACGTTGGTGGTGCGTGAGACGGCGGTCGGGTTGGGGGCCGGTTTTTGGTATACGATGTGGACGGCTTGGCATGAGGTTCGTTTCGGTATCATGGCGGCTTTGTTGGCTGGCTTTGGTCGCGTCGTATCGGAGGTCGGTTGTGCCTTGATTGTCGGTGGCAATATCGCCAATCAAACGCGTACCATCCCGACCGCGATTACGCTGAAGACTGGCATTGGTGCCTTTGCTGAGGGGATTGCACTGGGTATCGTTTTAATTTTTCTAGCACTTGTCGCCAGCGCGCTCTTGTCTATTCTTCAAGGAGGGGAGGATTCATGAATTTGCTGACCATTCGTCAGCTGGAGAAATCGTTTTCAGGTAAGGTGGTTTTGCGTATTCGCCAGCTGTCTTTGTCGGTCGGTAGTACCGCTTTGCTGACAGGTAAGAATGGTGCTGGGAAGACGACGCTAATACGTATTTTGGCCGGCTTAATAAAACCAGATTCTTGTCAGCATTTTTCCTTTACTGGTCAGTCTGCGAAACCACCTGCCGTTGTCTATTTGCATCAATCACCATATTTATTTACGATGTCTGTGCGCGCCAATGTTGAGTATGGGGTGAGGCGTTGTCGCTTGCCGTTGGCATTTGTTGATGAGGCGATGGAGTGGGCCGGTATTACGCATCTGTCCAATCAGCCAGCGCGTCGTCTATCTGGTGGTGAGCAACGATTAGTCGCCTTAGCTCGGGTTCGCGCTATGCGGCCACAGTTGTATCTATTAGATGAACCGACCGCTTATCTGGATGCGGCGGGTAGGCGGCGGGTATTTGAATTGGTTGAATCGCTGAGCAAGGAATCGGTAACCGCTATTATTAGTACACACAATGATGATTTGTCAGCGACGGTTCACTGGCATTTGGAAGAGGGCGATATAACAATAGAACAGATGAAAAGTACGGAAGAGATTTTTTAACCACGGAAAACACGGAAAACACGGAAGAGGATTTTTAACCACGGAATGCACGGAATGCACGGAAGAGCACGGAAGGGGATTGATTGTTTTCCTAACGAGACCATTGCATAGGCGGAGGTTTTGTTTTTTGGCAAGGCGATAATCACACGGAATGAGGGGATTTATCCGTCATGAATGACTGATTGAGTACGGTTTCAACGTTGCTAGAAGCGAAAGATTTGCCTATGCAATGGTCTCATAATGTTGTAGAGCCGCAAGATTTGGGCATCTTACCAATATGTTTCCGTGTATTCCGTGGTTAAAAATTCCTTCCGGTTTATTTCCCCGCTGTAATTCCGAGTGCTTTTAGAACAAGTAAAGCTTGATTGTATTGAAAATCGTCATCAGCAATGAAAGGAGGGCGCGTTTTGGTCACACCTGACTCCTCTGCTTTTCCTTCTTGGCTGGTGTTTTCTAGGTGCCCTTCTAAATCGGCTTCGCGGACGGTAAAGCCGCCGTCCTTTTCCTGGCCAATCGCTTGTCTTTGATTGACAACAATATCTGGCTCTATGCCGCGTGCTTGAATGTTACGATCCAGTGGGGTGAAATAGCGTGCCATAGTTAGCCGCAAGGCACTCTTCCCTTGTGATGAACGCAGAGGGAGAACGGTTTGCACCGATGCTTTTCCATAGGTGCGTGTCCCTAAAACAACACCACGACGATGATCTTGTAAGGCACCAGCGACAATTTCTGAGGCAGAGGCAGAGCCGTTATTGACCAAGACGACCATCGGCACTGACTGTAAGAGTGCCCGGTTTTCTAGGCCTGGGTAGTAGGAGTCTTGTGATAGGAAAACATGATTGTTCTTGGCTGTTCGACCTCTATCACTGACGACCGTGACGCCCGTCGGTAGGAAGGCGGCAGCAACACCAATGCCAGCGTTCAGATAGCCACCTGGGTTGTTGCGCAAATCAAGAATAATTCCTTTCAACGGGGCTTGGTACTCGGTGTACATGCCGTTTAGATTGGAGACTAGGTTCTCCATGGTCTTGTCTTGAAAGCGGGTGATATGTAAATAGCCATAACCCCCTTCAATCAGGGAGGAGATGACGGAGGGGGTAACAATTTTCTCGCGGATGAGCTCTACTTTGCGAGTATCGCCACCGTCCGCTGGTAATATTTCTAGGTTGAGTATGGTGCCAACTTTTCCGCGCATCTTTTCGACTGCTTTATCAATTTCCATCCCCTGTGTTGAGACGCCGTCTATCTTGAGAATTAAATCGTTACTTTTCATCTTGGCGCGAAAGGCTGGTGTGCCGTAAATCGGGGAGATGACTTCAACCCATTTGTTTTTCTGACCGACGTAAATACCAACACCACCGTATTCTTCGTTGGTGAGACTGCGCTGAAAGCCCGTCAAATCACTTTGGCTTAAATAGGAAGAGTGCGGATCAAGAGCAGAGACCATCCCGCGTAGTGCATTTTCCATCAGACGGTCAGGTGGGATATCCTCAACGTAATTACTGCGGATAATGGTGAATATTTCCGCCATTTCTTGTAGCTGTACCAGCGGCAAGTCGGATGTATTGGTCGCTGCCCAGGCGACATTTTTTTCGTGCTCCGCCAGCCACTGACCAGAGAGGGAGCCAATGGCAAAAACAGCCAAGATGAGTAGACCAAAGCGTATTCTTTTTTTCATGGTATTTTTTCAGGTGGAGTGATGTTGGAGATTGCTTACAAATCGCCTGACTGAGCGGAGAAATAGGCGGCGAGATCCATCAAATCTTCATCGCTGAGAGCACTTATTTGTGCTGGCATCAAGAGATTTTTTCGCTGACCGCTTTTGTAGGCACGCATGGCATATAGCAAATATTCTTCGTATTGCCCAGCTAATTTCGGATAATTGGCAATGGGCGCATTGCCAATCTGACCATGACATTGTACGCAGGTCTGTGCCAATGTTTTTCCACGGGTAATATCGCCCGCAGAGGATGTCGGTAGTAACAGGAAGAATGACAGTAAGGGCAGTAGCCAAGAGGAATGTATTTTCATTGTGCTTGTTCCGCATAAAACTGAGCCAATTGCTTGATATCATCATCTGATAGCTGGGCTGCAATGGCATTCATGGACGGGTGGATGCGTTCTGTGGAACGGTAAGATTTTAGTGCCGATTCTAGGTAGGCCGCGCTTTGACCGGTAATTTTGGGAACATGATAGACCTCCGGATAGACCGACCGAAGACCAGGTATTTGATGGCAACCAATGCACTGATTGGCTTTCGCCGCACCCGTTTTGCCCGGTTGATCGGCGTACACGATGGTCGTGAAAAGAGAGGACAGGGCGAAGGTGCTAATGCCGAGTAGGAGCGGTAGCGGTCGCATAGGTCAGTGAAGGGTGGAGGAAAAAATAAAGAAATAGCGTCTGGTGTCTAGTTTGACCCTGCCATTGTATCATAAGGAGATAAGGGGGCATAAACGTTAAACGACAGCGATAGTGTTTGGCTAGTTAATGTTACTGAGTATTATGTCTGTGTCCCCTTACCTTCCCTAAGGTGCTACAATGCAAAATTTTGGAGCGGATAATGAAAAATAATACTGAGTCGATAAGAGATGTTGCTTCGGTGGCTGGTGTGAGACATGGTTCTTGCCTGTGTCGGGCTGTCCAATTCAAGATAGTGGCGAAAGAAGTCAGAGAGGTGGTTAATTGCCATTGCCGTCAATGTCGACAATTCCACGGTCATTACGCTGCCTATACCAAGGTGAAAAAGTGTCATTTTCAAATGACGGGGGGTGACCATCTCAGCTGGTATCAAGATAACGGAGCAGGGGCGAAGCGAGGCTTTTGTAAAGTTTGTGGCAGTAGCTTATTTTGGCAACCAGTGGAGTGTGATTCGTTATGTATTGCCGCTGGTTCTTTAGATGTGCCAACAGGCTTACAAACAATCAGTCACATCTATGTTGATGAGTTGAGTGATTATTATTCGCTAACAGACCATCTCACCTGCTACGCTGGGTCGATGTATAAGAAATAAGGGGACATCAGCCCCCGTCAGGCGAAGCCTGCCACCCCTCCGCAGGAGGGGAATGTGGGGGGTTGGTGTGGTGTGAAAAACTTCCCTCTTATGGATTATTCAGGCAGATGAGCTAACGGTATTAGCCAAACTGCTGGTTGGCGACGTAAAATTCCCCTCCTGTGGAGGGGTGCCCACAGGGCGGGGTGGTCTCGAATGGCGCGATACAATAAGGGGACGTAAACGGTTAATGGTAGCGATAGCGTTCGGTTCATTAATGTTACTGAGAATAATTCGTCGACCTTGAAAAAGCATGTTAATGACTGATTTTTATGACATCAATCTGTAAATACTGTGATTAGGCCGACCCCTTTATGCTGATATCGCCTTCATCTTCTCGTGCTGCCCCGTGTCATAATTAACGTTTGTATCCCCTTATTTCTCATCTTAGGAGTATCTATGCCCTACCACTACCTCTTGCTTTTCTTTGCCATTGTTACTGAAGTTCTTGCCACTCTATCGCTCAAAGCGTCCAATGGATGGGAGCAACGATGGTGGGGGGTTGTTGCCGTCATCTTGTATGGCTTATCCCTTTTTCTGCTAGGCATCGTGCAGAAAAGTATTAGCGTTGGCATTACTTATTCGATCTGGGCCGGTACTGGCATCGCTTTGGTTTGTCTGGCTTCCGCTGTTTTATGGCAACAACGCTTTGATGGGTATGCGTTATTGGGTATCGCATTTATTATTGTCGGGACGTTATTGATTACCCTCAAGTCGGGCGTTGTTTTTCAGTGACGGAACAGTAGAGGAAGCTCTGATTAATGCAAGCACATCCCACAAAAATTATAAACGGCACCTTTTTCAAGCAAAAATTCGTTAAATAGGTCCACTATTCGCCTCATTCTTGCCTAAAAAATGCACCATTTCTAATTTCTGTGGAACGCACTCGTATTAATCAGAGCTTCCTAGAGAGCGTGGCCAATCGGTCAGCCAGTTCGGAATGGTCAGCGGTTTGTCGCAACTCGCCAATGACCTTAATCAATGACTGCTTATCATCAATGTCGGTCAGCGGTGGCAACATGAAGAGGGTGTCGTCAGAGAATTGGCGTAGTAGACAGGTGAGCGTGTCAGCACGGCTATAAGTAACAGAACACCATCGCTGACGAGGGATGGTGCAATCGGCTGCGAATAGATAAAAACCACCGTCAGTGGCGGGGCCGATGACCATGGTGCCGTTCATCCGCGCAGCCGTGTGGATGGTCGCTAGGTCAATTTGTGGACTGTCTGAGCCGATGAGAATAACGCGTCCATATTGCGCTTGTAGCGTCGTATAGACGTGATGTAGTCTCTCACCCAAGCCACCCTCTCCTGTCCATAGCGTTGGAAAGGCTGTCCATCGTTGATGGTTGATAGCCGTGGCTTCACCAACGGCCCAATGCACCCGTAGCGAAGCGTCCGCCAAGCGCAACGTGTTCGTTATCGCAGTGATTGATTCGTCGTACACCGCCCGCGCTTGATTCTTGCCAATGTCAATGGCTAGCCGAGTTTTGACGGGCGATAATTCGGGTGTTTTAACAAAGATTGCTAACGCTGTCGCCATTGTCGTATCCATAGTCGCTGGAAAAGAAAAACGGTCTGCCACCAGCCGTTGTCGTGGTAGCGTCGGGCACTGGTACCGATGGCGGCGTTGATACGGCGGATGCCAACACCGGCCCGTCGTGCCGCCAAAACGAGCAGATGGTCCTCGCCATAAGGCGCATTCTCGCGAAAGCCACCGAGGCGATTAAAGGTCTGTCGTGATAAGCATAGTGCCTGATCACCAAAGGGATTGCGAAATAGCGTACAGCGCAAACGGACGCCCCATTCATTCAATCGCATCTTCCAGTTACCATCATAAAAATGGAGATTAAAATAATGGATGGCGTCAGGGGCATCTGTGATCGCCTGCCGCAAGTGTTGTTGATGATCTTGATGGAGACGACTGTCAGCGTGAACGAACCAGAGAAAATCGCCGCTGGCGAGCACCACCGCTGCATTCATCTGTTCGGCTCGTCCTAGCTGGGCAGATTGTAACCAGCGAGCGTTGGTTGGCTTGATAATGGCCCAATCGGTTGGTGCGGCGGTAGCGGCGGCGAGGATAATGTCATCACTGTCGCTGAGCGCGGGTAATAACTGTCGCCATAGGGTTTCGTCGGCAGCCAGCGGGATGATAACGCTGATCGATGGAGGTCTTTGCATCATTGGTTATTTTACTCTGTGGCGGCGTTGAAAACGGTATCCCTCCCTCTGGGAGAGAATAAAGAGAGGGTTAGCAAATAGGTCATTGATGCGTATAAACGCCCCCATTCCGTGCCTTGTCGCCTTGTTGCCAAGCAAAATCTCCGTCTATGCAAAGGTCTCTAGGTGAGTATTTTTACTTTGTGCCAGTCTGTGACTGAGGCAAAGCGACAACGCACGGAATGAGGCTGGTAAGACGCCAGAATCGTCGCTTCACCAAACCATTTCCGTGCCCTTCCGTGTATTCCGTGGTTTAAATTCCTATGCAAAGGTCTCGGAGGGTGTTTTCATGTCTTGATAGACTGACCGAAATACGCCTGAGTGGTTTCCAAGTAATGTTGTTCAGCGGCGGTTGTTGATCGCCCTAAAAGCGGGTTGCGATGCGGGAAGCGACCGAAAGTAGCAATAATATCCCGATGTTTAATCGCATACAGAAGACTGTCTTCCAATCGCGACCGCTGGTTTGGATATTCATCCAGTAAAGATTGAAACAGCCGGACACAGTGTTCTTGATCGGCTAAATCTTCACTGTGCTCTAGGGGCAGATAATAAAATCGCCGATAGGCGACAGGCATCTGTTTATCGGTTTGTTCCGCGATACCCTGTAGACACACGCCTCGTGCGATGCTATCCCCAGCAAAAGCAGCACCACTGCCACGCCTCGTTGCTCGCGTCATTTGATCGGTCAGCAAGATGAGTGCCATGCCCCCTTTTGGGGTTTGCGGCCAGTTATTGAGATGACCAGCAATAGCCTGCTCAATCAGTGCGCCAAAACGTTCGTGCATATCGGCATCGTCATCAGGGTGAGCACCAAACCATAGGCGATTGTTATCCACCGTTGACCAGCCATTATCGTCTATCGTACCGAACCAGTAAGACAGTATGGCGTCAATAGGGTTGCTGTTGCTCACTGACGATGACATCTCTATACAATCCCTTCGAATAATTGTACCAGTACAGTCTCACCGGCGTCAACGCGATGACTGGTTTCGGGCAGAACGATGAAGCAGTTGGCGCGCGTCATGGAAGACAAAATCCCCGATCCCTGATCGCCCGTCACGGTCACTTGCCACTGGCCATCGCTACTTTGACTCAGATAGCCCCGTTGAAATTCGGTTCGTCCCACCGACTTACGAAGTGGCGTTAGAGTCGTCGCTGGCATAGTCGGTATGGCCAATGAACCACCACGGCCAGCTCGTCGCCACAAAGCCTCACGGACAAATTGATAAAAGCAAACCATGACGGATACCGGATTGCCGGGTAGACCAAAAAAATCGGTATTGCCGATTTTACCGTAGGCCAGTGGTCGGCCGGGGCGCATGGCAACCTTCCAGAATAATACTTGCCCGCGTTCCGCTAAAACGGTGCGGATATAATCTGCCTCGCCAACGGAAGCCCCCCCGCTTGTGACGATAACATCGGCTTCCCTCGCTTGATCAACGGTTCGTGCCAATTCATCGACATCATCTCGGACAATCCCAAAATCCAGTGCTTCAAAACCCATTCGTTCAATCATAGCACGCAACGTGTGGCGGTTGGAGTCATAGACATCACTCGCCCCTAGTTTCTCTCCAGCAGTACGTATTTCATCGCCCGTTGAGAAAAAAGCAACGCGTAAGGGTCGTTTAACCGCTACCGTTCCTACGCCCAGTGATGATAACAAGCCAACCTCGGCTGGGAAACAGAGTTGGCCAGCCGTCACAGCGATATCACCAGCCATTAGATCTTCCCCAGCGCGACGGGTATTGAGACCCAGTGATCGATGGTCATTGGCCATAATGAGTACCGTCGTAGCAGCCGTCTTATCGTACCTTGTTTCTTCTTGCGGAACGACAACATCGGTCCCGGCGGGCAATCGTGCCCCAGTCATAATCCTGACACACTCTCCAGCGACAAAACGACCTTCAAATGGGTGCCCAGCAAATGACTCGCCGATAACACGCAGCTGTTTATCGCCGCCGCTGACGTCGGATAATTGGCAGGCAAAGCCATCCATGGCTGAGTTATCATGTCCAGGCACGTTGAGCGGAGAAATGACATTGTTAGCAACGACACGCATCAGTGCCTGCTCTATTGGTACTGTGACGGTATCGGTGACGGCGACGATACGGGACAAAATGGCTTCCCGCGCCGCTTCAACAGACATCCATCCAGTTGCTTGCATAATCGCCATGATACCATGCTTTTCTGATTACGGTGGTCAGCCATAGATGGGCTCTAGTGGACAGTACTCGCCCTATCCCACGCGTCTGCCCCGCAATTTATTCCCCGCGATGGATGTATCGGGCGGGTGATGATGGGAGGCGAACACATAGGTTCGCCCCGGCTATTGGGTGACGCAATGGGCAACTGTCGGCAGAGCGATTATCCCCATTATGAGGTTGACCTACGTGATAAAATTTGATTCTTCAGCGATGTGGTATGTATAATCCGGAAAAGTGGTTCCGGAGTTTTGCTATGACGGGGGGTAGTGAGAAATCTGGACTTTTCACTAGGTCGAACGAGATTGGAGATGGCTGGAAATGCGAAAAAAAAGATTAAACCCACCTTCTTCTTTATGGTGGTCGTTCGCACGGCACGGTGCTGGTCGCCAGAATACGTTGAAAGCCGCCACCTTGCTTTCAACGTATGTAGGGCCTGAGGCTGGTCTTGCGTTAAGGTTAAAAATCCTGTAGAATCCACCACATCTGTTGACAGATATGATACAACTCCGACCACCATCCAACAAGGGAAGGTCATTTTCTCGTAGTGACGAGAAAATGGCTGGTCATCGCTTGCGTGGATTCGTTTTCCGTGTCGTTAGCCTGCTGGTAATGCTGTTGTCAGGTGCGTTGTTGCTTTCCATTTCAGGCGTGTCAGCAGATCGATTGGGTGAATCAGGTCGTGCTGTTGACTTGTCGAAGTGGAATAGTGAGATAGAGGGCGTTGGCGGTTCACTGGTCGATTCAGACAATCCTTTGGTTGGTAGCTTTGTGCTACGTCCGTGGCAGGATAAGTTTTTAGGGGGGCTTCAAGATGAATGGTTAGAGACAGTTGGTTCGGCGGTTGACGTTGATGTGATAGACGGTTTGGCTCGTCAATCGTTGCGCGATAAGCTGTTCCTCAATCAAGATACGGTAGATTTTTCGGAGTGGTTATCGAGTCACCGTAGGGAAACGACCCAGCTGTTGCTCCAGAAAACATCCGACTATACCACTGATTATCTGCTGAAATCCGGTCAAGAGAATGCTGGTCGGCTCAGCTTTGTCCGCAATGTAGAGTGGGATTACCGTAGTGCTCTAGGAGATCGGAATTGGCAGGCGGGGTTGAGTGCGCTGGGTGCTCTCCGCGAGGGGGATAGTGATGTCATTGCTTGGCAGCTACGTGGTTACGGCGGCGAATCAAATCGTTCTGGTGGCAACGCTGGTCTCATTTATCGTCGTGTAACAGAAGGAGATTCTCTGTTTGGTGCCAATACGTTTCTGGATTATGAATCAGATAATCTTTACGGTGGTTTTTGGCGTTGGTCCTACGGTGCGGAATATCGTTCGGCTTGGATAGATTTATTTGCAAACCAATATTTACCCATTAGCGATGATAAGCGTCTTTCGGATGGCACGATAGCCTACACGCAGGAGGGTCTAGATGTTGAGGCAGTTATTCATTCTCCAGACGCCCGCTGGCTATCGGGTGGTTTGTCGTACTACCTATGGGAGGGCAAGTATGGCGATTCAGATAGTAAAGGGATACGCTACCACGTAGGTGCTGATTTATCGTCGGTGGCACAAGGGTCGGTATGGGGTGGACTCGGCCTAAAAATTGAATATGACTCTCCAGAGAGTGGTAATAGTAGCTGGGGGGGAGAGGTTAGCTATAGTTACCCGCTAAATACTCCAGTACGAGAGGGAAGCAGCCAATCATCGAAGCTAACTTTTGATCCTCGTGAGTACTTTTTTGTACCGGTTGAACGGGAATATGGACAGCGTATCAAGCGCTCACGGTTGCCCGCCTTCGGCGGGGGAGGGTATGACATTTTATTGACAGTCGTTTCAGGGGAAGGTTTTCTTGCAACGAATACGGGTTCGGAAACTGTCTCAACCTCAATGGTTAGGCTAATAGATGGTAGCCAAACAGTAACTGTCGGCAGTGCCCTCGATTCAGTAGTGGGATTGCTCAGCCAGTCATGGACATTAACGCTATTTTCACGAAGCACAGTGGTTTTGACCGAGGTGGGAACGCTTCTGGAATTAGTAACAGGAACAGTTCGTCTCCGTCGTAACAGTGATATAGTAGACCAGCAAATCGGCTCAATGTTTGGTGAGGAAGTATCGATACTTCTGACTGGGACAGATATAGAGGCGGAACGTGTCAACGGCGATGGTCGTTTTGCGATAGCCATGCGTGAGGGAGGTAGTCAATACAGAATAACATCAGCCTTCAATACGACGACGCGTGTTTACGGTGGAGAGGTTTTCATAATGGGTCTCACGACAACACTGACGGTCGGTTGTAACAGCCCGTCGGGGCGTCGGGGTTCTGGTCTTGAGAATTCAGTGGTAGATTGTATTGGAGATATACACTTGTCGTCTTTGGTCGCTGGGGCAACAGCGATTTTGTGGACACAAGGAGAAGTGCTGACCATTACTTCGTCTGGTTCGGCGTTGTATGTATCCTCCGCCAGTTCAACAGCGCCGAGCGTTTGGGAGGCAGCTTACCCGTTTCGCCCAACCGATCCATCCGCAATCCTTGGCGTCGGGGAAACCGGGTTCATTCAAGTTGATTTACCGGATGCAGTGATGACAGTGATGGCGAGCTCAACCGTCAAATTTTCTTCTGATGAAGAAGCTTCTCAGGCATTTGACAGAACGTTTACTGTGGCGGTAGTGTCAGTGCTTGCTGGTCAAGTAGAGGTTGACAATGGTGACTTTGTCGGTTGTTTGAATTTGAGTAAAGAATCAGGTACGTTGGGTGAGACGAAAGTGATAGCGCATTGCCCAGTCAATCTGTTACCCGTTACCAGCGCGACAGTTCTTCATGATGACACAATTGGTAATATATATACGATTCGTGCAACCGGCGGGAGCTCTAATCAATATGTCTATGATGTCTCAGTTTATAATCCTTCTGGTGCTTTGAATGCTGGTGCAGGTAACGCAGACTCAGTACTCAGAGTCAACAATATTTCAGGTTTGGGAGTAGTCTCCCTGATTGCACCGCTGAATAGTGTTGGGACAATAACGGTAGACGTTTCGCTAACAGATGGAGGGACGCCGGCGAGCGTATTGCTAGAAATTGTTGTGCTGGGGAGTATCCAGTTTAGTCCGTCATCATTGAATCTGGCGACGGGTACTCGTCAGGTTGTGACGTTTTATACGGTGACAGCGCAGGCTGGTTTGCCGCCGTATCGCTATGGATTGGCTAGCGTAGAGCCATCCTCTTTTGCCTCACAGCTGGGTCTATCATCAGACGGTGGTCAGTTATCATTAGTGTCGGCACTGTCGCAGGCACAAACGGTGACAGCAATTGTGTCAGCGACAGATGACTTTGATAAGACCGCGTTACAGACCCTAGTAATTGATTTTCGTGAGGAAGGGGTGTTTTTTGCACCGTCGTTGATTAACCAAACTTTATTGATTGGTCAGTCTGGTAACGTCGCTTTTCAGGCGGGTGTAATAGGTGGAGTACCGCCGACGAATTATGAGATAGTCGCTGTAGCACCACCGATATCATCTCCAAACTTCGACCTATCGGTGCAACCGAGTGATGATGCGCAAGGCGTTGTTACGCTGTCTATCAGCCAATTTTCATCATCTCAAACTGCGACGGTATGGGTGCGTGCATCGGTTCCGAATGGCGAGGGTACCACGTTAGCGACCTTGAGCGTTGTTTTAGCGGTTATTGATTCGGTGAGCTTTGAGTCGGTAACGGGAGTAGCGACGGTCTTGCAAGATGATACGACGGGGTCAGTTCATACAGTGCGCGCCGTTGGTGGAGTTGGCGATTATAGTTATAGTTTGTTGAACAATCCCGAGTCGGCATTCGCGTTGGTCGCTGGGTCTGGCGTTGCTGTTTTGTCGTTGCTCTCCCCGCTATCTTCATTAGGGACACTGACGTTGAGTGTATCGGTGGATGATGGTTTCAGCACATCGACCGTAGCGGTCAGTGTCGTTGTTTTGGCGAGCGTTCGGTTTAATCCATCGTCATTAGATTTGCTAGCGAGTACTCGTCGGACGTCGGCGTTCTATACGGTGACAGCCCAGGCTGGTCTGCCGCCGTATCGCTATGAATTGACTAGCGTAGAGCCATCCTCTTTTGCCTCGCAGCTGAGTCTACTGTCGGATAGTGGTGAGTTATCGTTGTTATCGCCGTTATCGCAAGCACAGACAGTAACGGCAGTTGTATCAGCGGTGGACGGTTTTGGCAAGCGTGCGTTACAGACGTTGGCTATTGACTTTCGGGAAGAGGGTATATTCTTCGTACCATCGTTTGTTGGACAGACCGTACTGGTGGGTGAGACATTTCTGTTACGGGCAGATGTAATCAATCAGTCGCCGCCGGTAGGTTATCGGATAGTGAGCGTAGACCCGGTATTATCGGGTTCAGATTTTTCATTGTTGCCATTGTCGGTAGGTGATATTCAGAGTAGCGTTACTTTGTCGGTTGGGGTCAGTGCATCACCGCGATCTGCGACGGTGGTGATAGAAGCGTCGGTTTCGAGCGGTGTTGGTATTACCTTGGCGACTCTGAGTGTTTCACTGTTGATAGTAGATTCAGTGAGTTTTGGGTCGGCAACGG
>JAULKO010097208.1:0-46834 GCA_032356045.1 Mediaster aequalis | reverse complement strand
CGGGCTTTCGATGGGTGCGACCATGAGGATGCAAGCCGCTGTACCAACTGATGAAGGTCGCCCTCATCTCATCTTGACGGTGATTGCTGGCCCGACCCCGACGACCGCTGACCAAACCGTTATCCCCAAACTGTCGCCAACGCTGGTATAACCGACAACACTGGCGTACGTTGATATTCAACAGCGTCGCTGCCTCGCCTGGCGATAGTGCTTTATTCGCTAATCGTCTCATTTGATAACTGCGTTCCCTTGCTCGTGCGCTCATCAGTAATATCCCCGATGATCGCTGACTGCCTTCAGGTGGTAATGGCTTTTCCATGGCTTTATCCGGTCAGTCAATAAATGACCTAATCCTGACTGATAGACCGCGAAAAAGCGGACATTTCTACTTTGCTCAAAGCCGACATTATCACGTTGCCGTAACACTGTGAATCCAACCCTGCAAGAAGTCATGACACCACTGTATAATGCGCCATCGCATGTTTCCCTCTGAAAAAATTTGTGTTATCGGCTTAGGTTATGTTGGCTTGCCACTCGCATTGGCTTTGGCAAAGCATTATGATGTGCTTGGCGTTGAGATCAATGACGATCGCCTCTCCGAATTAAAAGATAGCTACGACCGGTCTGGGGCCGTTTCGTCAACACAGTTAAAGGCGACCGATCGCCTGTTGTATTTTTCTTCTATTGCCGACGCATCCGCTGCCAGCTGCTTTATCGTTACGGTGCCGACACCAGTATTTAACGATGACCGACCGAATTTGCAGCTACTAGAAAAAGCGACGACTGACGTTGGAAACATCCTCAAAAAGGGTGATATGGTGGTTTTTGAATCAACTGTCTGTCCAGGTACAACCGACGACTTTTGCCTCCCCATCTTACAACGACAATCATCCTTGCGAGTTAACGTAGACTTTGATTGTGCTTATTCGCCCGAACGCATCTCGCCTAATGACAAAGGCTTGTCTGATGCCGTAAAAATTGTTTCCGCCTCCAACCCGACCGCCCTACAAAGGGTCTCTGCCATCTACCAGAAAGTGGCAAGTGCTGGCATCTACCCCGTTGCCTCAATCAAAATAGCGGAAGCCGCCAAACTCACCGAAAATATTCAACGAGACGTTGATATTGCGATTACCAATGAACTCGCGATGACCTATACTCGGATGGGTATAGATAGCACGGCTGTTTTTGATGCAGCTGCCACCAAGTGGAATTTCCGCCGTTTCTATCCCGGCCTAGTGGGTGGACATTGCATCGGCACTGACTCTTATTACCTACTGGATTGGGCGAAAAAAAACCAGCAGACCGCCATACTCTTACAAGCGGCACGTGATGTCAATAACACGGTGCCACACTTCGTCGCCGACCAGGTGACCCGACTGTTACAACAACACGGTAAGGATGCAAAATCGGCAACCGTACTCCTACTGGGGTTTTCGTTTAAGGAAAATTGTACCGATGTCCGCAACACGTTGGTCGCACCGCTGCGACAGCACTTGATTAAAGCCGGCTGTCATGTTCGGGTTTGCGACCCGGTCGCTGACGCCGAACGCGCCGAGGCAGATTACCATTTAATCCTAGAAACCGATGTTAACGCAGCATTAGCTGACAAAGCGACGGTCGTTGTTTTTGCTGTCGCGCATCGGCAATTTACCGATATTCCGATTGCTGCATTAACCGATATGCTGGTCGTTGATGTCAAGGGAATTGCCGCTCGTAGCGATTGGCGTCTATAATAGGCACTTATCTTTATCATATTGATGGGAATGTAATCCCAAAGAAAGAAAGTAGGCGTGCTTATGAAAATTCAAAAACCCAATCAGGGAGAACCGATTAGCATCGGTAAAGATGGTCAATTAAATGTCCCTGACAACCCCATTATTCCCTTTATTGAGGGAGATGGCACTGGCACTGACATCACCCCGGTGATGAGAAATGTCGTTGATAGTGCCATTGAAAAAGCCTATGGCGGCAAAAGAAAAATTGCTTGGATGGAGATTTATGCCGGCGAGAAGGCGACCACTGTTTACGGCGATGATACATGGTTACCTGATGAAACATTAGCAGCGATGGAGCAATACATTATCTCCATCAAGGGACCACTGACGACACCAACCGGTGGCGGTATTCGCTCATTGAATGTCGCCATTCGGCAAACACTTGATTTATACGCCTGTATCCGACCGGTCCGGTATTTTCCGGGTATCTACTCGCCACTCAAGCACTCGGAAAGAACCAACATGACCGTATTCCGCGAAAATACCGAAGATATTTACGCTGGGATTGAGTGGCAAGCACAAACACCAGAGGTCCTGAAGGTCATCAAGTTCCTTAAGAATGAAATGGGTGTCACGCAGATTCGTTTTCCAGAAACCACCTCTATCGGCATTAAACCAGTCTCCAGTCAGGGCTCAAAACGGCTGATTCGCCGAGCGATGCAATATGCCATCGCCAATAATCGTGAATCACTAACGCTCGTCCATAAAGGCAACATTATGAAGTTTACCGAGGGTGCCTTTATGCGCTGGGGTTACGACCTAATCAAAGAAGAATTTGATGGGCGATTGTTGGGTGATGGGCCTTGGTGTACGGTCAAAAATCCGAACAATGGTCGTAGCATTCTCATCAAAGACTGTATTGCCGACAACTTTCTACAACAAATACTCATCAAACCGCAGGATTTTGATGTCATTGCGACCTTGAATTTGAATGGCGATTACATTTCCGACGCGCTGGCCGCACAAGTCGGAGGCATCGGTATTGCCCCAGGGGCCAATATATCCGACACGGTCGCTGTCTTTGAAGCGACACACGGCACCGCCCCGAAACATGCTGGAAAGAATCGAGTTAATCCGGGCTCACTCATCTTGTCGGCCGAGATGATGTTACGCTACATCTATTGGCCTGAGGCAGCCGATTTGATTGTTGATGGAATGGCAAAAACAATTGCCAATGGTTGTGTTACCTACGACCTAGCGCGGCAGTCGGATAGGCAGGTTCAAATCGCTTCTTCCTCTGATTTCGGTCAGAAGATTATTGAGTTGATGTAATCACCCGCTGACCCACCAAGTGGACGATGCACAGACCCTTTTAATTCCAAATTCTTCCTCAATAACGGCACATGGCAAAAAATAGATACGGCGATACCCTCAATTTGTTGCACACTCCCTTCCCCATGCGTGGGGATCTTGCTAGGCGCGAGCCAGAAATATTGGTGTTGTGGCAAAACAGTAACCTCTACCAAAGAGTTCAAGAAACCAGCCGGCAACGACAGCAATTTCTCCTACACGACGGTCCACCTTACGCCAACGGTGACTTACACATGGGTCATGCCGTTAACAAAATATTGAAAGACATCGTTGTCCGCAGTAAAACGATGTCGGGCTTCCACGCGCCCTATTTACCTGGTTGGGATTGTCACGGTTTACCGATTGAACACCAAGTAGAGAAAAAGGGAGGAGACCGTCGTGATTCGGTCGCTTTTCGAAAACAATGCCGTCAATTCGCCACGACCCAAATTGATCGACAGCGGCAAGGTTTTATCCGTATGGGCGTCTGCGGTGAATGGGATAAACCCTACCAAACCATGCAACCGCACGTAGAAGCGGGTATCATCCGAACGCTGGGCAAGATTCATCAAAAAGGATTGATGAACCGTTGCCTCAAACCAGTCCTGTGGTGCTGTCAATGCGAGTCAGCGTTGGCAGAAGCAGAGATTGAATATGAAGACCGTCTCTCTACCGCTGTTGATGTTTTCTTTCCTGCTATCGACAGCACCGATTGTCATCGACGTTTTGGCGTTGACGATAATGGGTGTCCGATTGGTGCTGTCATCTGGACAACTACCGCTTGGACACTCCCGGCCAACCGTGCTATCGCCATCAATCCAACCATGGATTATGTTCTTCTTGAGGCAAGCGGGAAACGCTGCATTGTTGCTGCCGCCTTGCACGATGCCGCCGTCGCACGATGGCAAACCAGTGCCGCTATCATTGGTCGGGCCAGCGGTGCTGATCTAGCTGGATTGGTTTTCCGCCACCCATTCTATGATCGCCCCTCCCCTCTGCTCTTCGCCGATCACGTAAGCGCCGAGGCGGGGACCGGGCTGGTTCATACTGCCCCTGGGCATGGGGAAGAAGATTTTCAGCTTGGTCAAGCACACCAGCTGCCTCTGGATTCGCCCGTCAATGGGCGCGGCTATTTTATTGATGAGCTGCCTCTGTTTGGTGGTCAATCGGTCTGGACTGCCATTGATGCCATTGTGACACATTTATCAGCGGCTGGTCATCTGCTCGCAAACACCCCTTACGAACACGCTTACCCCGTTTGCTGGCGACATAAAATGGCCATTATATTTCGTACCACTTGGCAATGGTTTATACCGATGGACAAGGCGATATCTGGTCACACCTTGCGTGATCAGGCACTGGCAGCCATTGAGCAAACTCACTTTTACCCGGCTTGGGGGAAAAATAGGCTACGGGCGATGATTGCCAATCGACCCGATTGGTGTCTGTCAAGGCAACGGTTTTGGAACGTTCCCATTCCCTTTTTCATCCACAAGCAAAGCCGTGAATTACATCCGCTCACTGAGCAGCTGCTTGAAAAAGTGGCTGACCGTGTCGCCACTGAGGGGATTGAGGCGTGGTATGAGAGTTCAACCACTGACTGGCTTAGTGACACTGACGCCACTAACTATGAAAAAACCAGCGACTCGCTGGATGTCTGGTTTGATTCCGGCACAACCCACCAAACCGTCATGCACTGGGACGGCAACGATAATGCTACTCGTCCGGATATGTATCTGGAAGGATCGGACCAACATCGTGGTTGGTTTCACTCATCGTTGCTCACGGGAGCTGCCCTTTTCGGTTGCGCCCCCTATCGCCAGATACTCACCCACGGTTTTGTCGTCGCTGGTGATGGTCGCAAAATGTCTAAATCATTGGGCAATGTTGTTTCACCAAAGACCATCATCAATCAATACGGTGCTGATATCTTGCGCTTGTGGGTTGGTGCCTCTGATTATTCAGGAGAAATTACCTTATCTGAGGAAATACTCAGTCGAGTCGTCGAAATTTATCGACGTATCCGCAATACGGTTCGTTTCCTATTGGCCAATCTGTCCGACTTTAAGCCTTCACAAGACGCCCTGCCACCCGATCATTTGCTGGAAATAGATCGATATATGTTGGCACTGACAGAAACAACGCGAGAAAAAATACTGACTCTTTATAATCGCCATGAATACCATACACTCGTCAAACAGCTGCATTATTTTTGCTCCGTTGATCTAGGCGGCTTTTATTTGGATATTCTCAAAGATCGCTTATACACCTGTGCCACCGCCTCCGCCGCTCGCCGCTCAGCCCAGACCGTTCTCCATACCATCGCCCAAACATTGATTAAAATGATGGCACCCATTCTATGCTTTACCGCCGATGAGGCATGGCGAACACTGACGGATAGCGAACAAGAAAGTCCGCTCTTACACACTTGGACAACACCGTTAGTACAGCCCACCGATGCACCTGCCCTGCAGCAAAAGTGGCAGTGCTTACGAGAGCACCGATCCAAAGTTCTAGCGGCAGTTGAGCAAGCCCGAGTCAATCACGTCGTGCGTTCTTCCCTAGAAGCGGATGTTACTATCCCTTGGCCGCTTGATGAACCAACACAGGCAGCCCTATCTTCGTTGGCGAATGAGCTACGTTATATCTACATTGTCTCAGCGGTTTCGCTGACGGCTACCGAGTATATCACGGTTAACCAATCAACACACGCTAAATGTGCCCGCTGTTGGCATCACGAACCGACCACCAACAGCGATGAACTATGTCACCGTTGCCAACAATCACTGGCTAGTGAGAGCATTCGCCGCTTTGTCTAAACATTCTCTCCCAGAAGGAGAGAACTTTGCCAACTCTCTCTTTATTCTTCCCCAGACGCGCCTGTCCCAGAGGGAGAAAATACGGTTTCAACACCGCCACAGAGTAAAATAACCAATGATACAAAGGTCTCTCTTCGTACAACGTGCCGGCGGATTAGTACTGGTCATCATCATTGTCTGCCTTGATATAACCAGTAAGGAATGGGCCATCAACCATCTACAAGGAGAGCCGGCCATGGTGATCACCCCCTTTCTGCGCCTTGTTTATGTTGAGAATACGGGAACGGCTTTTGGTCTTTTTGCCGACGCACCAAGCATCACGCGATGGCTGATATTGTTTTTGACGACAGTAGTTAGCCTCGTGCTTGTCATCATGCTATGGCGAGTGCGTTCACGCTGGGAAGGACTTGCCATTGCCCTGTTGTTGGGAGGTGCAGTCGGTAACTTATGGGATCGCGGCAGACAGGGGTATGTGATTGACTTTATTGATGTCCATTGGCAATCACTGCATTGGCCTGCCTTCAACGTCGCTGATTCGGCGATTACGGTAGGCACTCTACTGTTTATTTATGATCTTTTCAAAAACCGTTAGACAAGACCATCTGCATAGGAGACCATTGCATAGGCGGATATTTTGATTTGTGGCAAGGCGAAACGCACGGAATGAGGGAGTTTATCCGTCATAAATGAACGATTGAGACCATTTTCAATGACGACACAGAGTAAAATAACTAATTGTGCAAAGGTCTCTAATTAGTTGGTCCTGAAAAACCCATTTTGCCGAGAATAACCAGTCGCTTCGATATCGTGTCCAACACGATCTATCCCCATAAAATTCAACCTATTACACCAAAAAGAGTGAAACATTAGACAATTCTCATCCGAATAAGCCAAAAATAACAAAAACAATAAAGAATCAGCCACTGCCTCAGATTCCAGGCGCAAGCAGACATCAACACATTGATTTCATCGCCCATGGGTCCTTTGAGAAGGTTCTTGTATAACCTAAAATCGCTCTTCAGATGGCCAATCATCGGTTCTATCGCCGCTCGCCGACGGCATCACTCTCTACGCTTATCTCGTTGATAACGGTTGTCTTGTTTGAGCCTCTTACCCGGTAAGACTATCTGCGCTCCACCGACCTCCTTTTTGCCCACATAAGCTCTATCACAAACCGCTGGCTTGATTGGCTTCAAGCGGTTCTATTCGAATGACCTATCGCTGCCGATAACGTCTTTAAAGCATGAACGTTCTCATCATGGCTAACCACACCTTTGATGACATTAGTGTCCTTAGTCGACACGATTGAAACCTGATTGCCATACTCGTCACGCTGATGGTCTTTCCCTTTCGCGATAACATACACATCAGGATCGTGCAACGAGTAAATTTTGTGCTTGTCCTGAGGCTGTTGAGACAATACCCGCTGGTAGAATAAAAAGCTGGCTGGTAACGCTCAAAAAGCAGGAACGACAGTAACTTCCTTGGCAATTCCCGAATCAGAATATGCGCTATCGTCCGTCATCGCTTCAATGCCTTCCTCGCCTTAACCCGCTTCTTCCGATGACGGAAGTGCCGGATACTCAGCCGACAATGCTTCACCTCTTTGGCAAAACGCCTGCTTAGCTGAATGCCATGACGCTTGGCTCATTTGACTAGACGATTGATTATCTTGATAGCCAACTTCACCTCCGTTGGATACGTGATGTTCTTCTCTTCCACTGTCGTGTCAATCAACACCGTCTCTTGCTCCGCTGCCTCGCCATGTAAGGCAACACTCATCTTGACAATAAAGTAAATCCTGACACACCTATCCTTTTCCTAAAATGCGCTCACTCTGTCGCCTCACCAGGAACATGAGGACGATCAATCGGATGAGCACAGAAGTACTGATAATACGGATTGCGCTTGAACTGACAACGACATAATCATCGGAGAGGTTCTCCAATTGCTTCAGCAACAGCAATCCGACCGTCAACCAAATAGGTTTTGAGGGCCTGCCGTTGTCATCGCAGTAATGTCGGGAAAACTCATCATCAAAACATTGCCAGGGGATGACATTGGCCAGTGGTATCAAAGGATCTTTTCCATCCAGTGGAGACAACAACTCGCTATGGAACAGGCTTTGCTGTCCGCTGTTGGGGGTTGATAGTGTTAGCATCATTGAGTCAGCATATTGAATAGAGTAAAACGACCAGGAAACAGGGAAAATCTTAGCATAAATTGGTCGTTTTGTCACCGATATTTACAGATTTATGTTGTAAAAATCAATTCTTTACTTGCTTTTTCAGGATCGACTAATTAACCGAACACTATCGCTGTCATTAACGTTTATGTTCCCTTAAATCCCCCTTCAATGGATACCCTATGGTTGAACAAAACGACCAGAAAATAAGGAAGGAGACCTTTGCATAAAGAGAAATTTTGCTTTGTGGCAAGGCGAAACTGCACGGAATGAGGGAGTTTATTCGCATCAATGACCGATTGAGACCAGTTCCAACGCCGCCACAGAGTAAAATAGCCAATTATGCAAAGATCTCGGAAGATATCAGCATAAATTGGTTGACACGATTACAGTATTTACAGATTTATGTCATGAAATTCAGTCATTTACATTCTTTTTCAGAGATGATTGGTTATTTTACTAGCCTCCCTTCTTTTCCACAGAGGAGAGGATAATCGCTAGGCAATGGGGCCGGTTGCCACGGCGAAGAGACAAAATTTTGTTCATCTGCATTAAAATACGACTATGTCTACGAATAAACCAAGGTCAGGCCGGCTATTTGTCCTGTCCGCCCCCTCTGGCACCGGCAAAACGACAATCTCTCGTCGTCTACAGGAAGCCCAGCTAGTCTGTCTGTCCATCTCACACACCACCCGGCCACCACGACCAGCCGAGAAACATGGATTGTCCTACTTTTTTGTCTCGGACGATACTTTCTCTGCCATGCGCGATGCTAACTATTTTTTGGAATGGGCCGAGGTCTACGGCCATTTATACGGCACCAGTGCTGATTGGGTTGACAGGGTACTCGCCAGCGGTCGCCATGTTTTACTTGAAATAGATTGCCAAGGTGCCCAGCACATTAAAGCAAAAAAACCAGAAACAATCGCCATTTTTGTCAGACCGCCTGACCTCACGACGTTAAGGAGCAGATTATTGGCACGCCAATCTGATAGTCAAGAAACCATTGAGCGTCGCTTAAAATCTGCCAGCGAAGAGATGGCGCAAGGAAAGTACTTCGATTATGCTATCATTAACGATGATTTGGATGAAGCCGTCACACAAATACAAAATATTATAAACAACACAAACGGCAAGGAGACAATATATTAATGGCTAGAACAACGATTGAAGACTGCTTAGAAGAAGACGGCAATCATTTTGACTTAGCGTTCAACGTCGCTCGGCGGGCGCGGGACATCAATAAACGGGGCAATGCGCAAGTTCATGAAAACGATGATAAGGCCATTGTCTTGGCACTGCGTGAAATCGCGGAAAAAAGAAAATGAGGCCATTGCATAGGTGAATATTTTGCTTGGTGCCAGCCTGCGACTGTAGTCTGCGTGCAACGCACAGGCGGGCACAGGCAAGCGAAAGCACACGGAACGACGTACAGACAACGTCTGCGTTGTCTGTACGTCGTCAGTGACCTATTTGCCAACCCCCTTCTTTATTCTCTCCCAGACGCGTCTGTCCCAGAAAGAGAGAGGCCCTTTTCAACGCCGCTACCGCGTAAAAGATTTACTGATGCAATGGTCTCAAAATAGGAATAACCGCCATCTGGCAGTTGGCACGCTGTCGTGAACATCGGTGCCCTGCGGCAGAAACTGGCTACCTATCTGTCACCAGAGAATCTGGCCGATATAGAGGTCGCCTATGCCTACAGCAAAAATGCACACAGTGGTCAGTTACGTGCCAGCGGCAAACCTTATATTTCCCATCCGCTAACCGTCGCCGATATTCTCGCTGACTGGCGCTTTGACGTGCCGAGCATCGTTGCCGCCTTGTTACACGATGTGGTTGAGGATACCTCCATCACGCTAGAGCAGATTCGGGAAAAATTTGGTAGTAACATCGCCCAGTTAGTGGACGGTCTGTCTAAAATTCAACGACTACAAAATATTAGCCGTGATATGCGAGAAGCGGAAAACTTCAGGAAATTATTACTGACGGCTGCCACCGATTGGCGGGTGCTGTTTATCAAACTCGCCGACCGACTGCACAACATGCGAACCTTATCTGCTATTGCAAAAGCGGATACACGCCACGCCATTGCCAAGGAAACATTAGAAGTCTACGCCCCCATCGCCGGTCGTTTGGGTTTCTATAAAGTTCAAGAAGAGTTGCAGAATTTGGCGTTTCGATACCAGCGTCCGTATCGCTTTCGGATACTCATGAAAGCACTAAAAAATTCCAATGCGAATAGCCGTCAACGAATTGATAATATTGAACGAGCAATCCATAATGGTATGAAACAACAAGCACTTGCTTTTGACTTGGAAAAACGACAGAAAAATCTTTACAGTATCTATCAGAAAATGGAAAGAGAACGACTGTCTTTCGCGCAAGTGGAAGACATTATCGGTTTTCGCCTGATTGTTGAAGATCGCCTCACCTGCTACCAGACCCTTGGCATCATGCACGAATTGTTTGTGCCCATCCCCAATCGCTTCAAAGATTTTATCGCCATGCCCAAATCCAATGGCTACCAATCACTGCACACGCGCCTACTCTCCAAAACAGGTCTCAAGGTGGATGTACAAATCCGCACCAAGGCAATGCACGAAGTGGCCGAACATGGATTAGCCGCGCACTGGATATACAAACAAATTGACGGGCGGCTCAGCGCGGTGCAAGAAGAAGCGTTACATCGCCTATCCTCCTTAGTTCGCCTACATGCAGAAAATGCCGTCCCCAGCGACTTCATGGAAAATGTCAAAATTGATCTCTCCCCAGCGGAAATGTTCATCCTCACACCAAAAGGAAAGATCGTTATTTTGCCGCGTGGGGCAACCGCGCTGGACATGGCCTACGCCATTCACACCGAGGTTGGGGATCATGCTGAGCGAGCCCTGATTAACGGTCAATCATTGCCCCTGTCAATGCGTCTGGAAAATGGCAATCAAGTCAAAATTATCACCAACGATGATGTTTTTCCGCTGCCTCACTGGCTGAGCTATGCCAAAACAGCACGAGCACGCTCCCGCATCCGCCACGTATTACTCACAACCGCCGAGAAAGAAGCCAGTGCTATCGGTAAAAATTTGCTCATTAGTGCTTTGCGCAAATTGGATGCCAGTGTCGTCATCGATACGATTGATGAGGCCAACTGGCGAACCCTGCTTGGGGGGAACAATATGAAAAATCGTGAGGCACTGTATTGCGCGCTGAGCCTCGGTGAGATGTTGCCCGATGTTGCCGCTCGCACTTTACTCAAACGTCGTATCAAACAGCGCGACGAAAAAGCCACCCTGCAACCCATTTTAATTGCTGGCACGGGTCATTCAGCGATTCGTCTATCACATTGCTGTCATCCGCTCCCCTTTGAACCAATCATCGGCTTACTTCGGAAAGAACATGGATTAATCATCCATTCATGCCACTGTCCGATTGTTCGTCATGTCAACCAACGATCCGAAAAATGGATTGATGTTCAGTGGACTGAAAATGCTGATAAGCGTCCACACCGGGCTGCTATCCGACTACAATGCCTAAACCAACCCGGGTTGATAACGACGGTGAGTAGCGTCATCAGCAACCAAAATATCAACATTGACAATTTCCATCTGGACGGTGGTGCGACAGAACGAGAAAGCCTATTTCTAGATATAGCCATTGAGATAAAGACGCTAACCGCACTGGATTCACTGTTGCGTCATTTAACGAAAATACCCAATGTTTTGCAGGCGAAACGCCGTTTTGAGGAAAAATAAGGGGAGATAAACGTTAATGATAAAACCACCCCGCCCTGCGGGCACCCCTCCGCAGGAGGGGAATTTTTGCATCGCGCCAATTCCTCTAAATTCCCCTCATAGAGGGGTGGCAGGCTTCGCCTGACGGGGTGGCTCTGGGGAAATCCTAAATATTATCCTTGTCAATTAACGTTTATCTCCCCTCATTTTCTGTGCAGACCACCCCGCCCTGCGGGCACCCCTCTCACCACAAGATGCTGTATGCCACCCCGTCCTGCGGGCACCCCTCTCACCATAAGATGCTGTATGCCACCCCGTCCTGCGGGCACCCCTCTCACCATAAGATGCTGTATGCCACCCCGTCCTGCGGGCACCCCTCTATGAGGGGAATTTATCGCTACCTCGTGCTGGTGCTCTTTCTGATAGGCATGCTGCCTACTCATGGTAATCAGGTAGCCATCGCTGCCGAGACAGTAACCATCAGCATTGACAACGCCGTAACGCTGCGCGCCACCGTTGCTGATACCCCTGCCAGCCGACGACAGGGCTTATCTGGTCAAACCACATTGGCAGCAACAGAAGCCATGCTATTTGTCTTTGACCCACCCACCAAGGCTTGCCTGTGGATGAAAAATACCACCCTCTCGTTAGTGGCCGCCTTCGCTGATGGTAGCGGGAAAATTGTTAAAATGGCGACCATGCAGCCACAAACAACCGATTTACATTGCGCTAGTAGTGTCATCCATTACGCTATAGAGGCAAACCCACAAGCATTGCAAGGCATTGTTCGCATCGGCAGTCAACTCCGTATCGATGAACTGTCAACTGTGCAAAAAAGCAACGTGATGATTTTTTCTCCCTGATTTTCTACTGACCGTCAGCAAATATGCCGTATCATCCTGCCTGTTGCTCTCTGACAGGGGCATTTTAATAAAAAATTATTCACAAAAAGGAGAAATAATTATGAAAAAGAAAGTATTAGCAGTCGCTATCGCCAGTGCCTTTATTGCACCGTCGGCTTTGGCGGCACAAGATACCTCTGGTATGCGCTATACCTCAGCCGCGGAAGGCTTTTATGCCAGCATTCGCACCCGCTTTCAAACGGGTGCAGACACCAATGCAGGTAGTCATATCGGTAATTCGAGTAGCCGTTTTGGTGTCCGTGGTAACAACGATCTGGGTGGCGGCTTAGAAGGCTTCTATCAGTATGAGGCTGGTGTTGATATTGACAACGGCGGCGGCCTGTCCACTCGCTTGGGGAATGTTGGCTTGCGTGGCAACTTCGGTGAATTGGTTGCTGGCACCTACTGGGGTAACTCCTTCAACTGGGTCTACGGTACCACCGATGTCGCTAATGTCCACAGCGGTAATTTGGTTTACAACGATTTATACCCAGCACGTTTCAGCAACTCAATCCAGTACACAACGCCAAACTTGAGTGGCTTTCAAGCAGCAATCCATGTGACAATGGATAGTGCTAGAGATGGTTTTGGGACTAACAACACTACAGCAGTAGATGCTGCTGCTGCTAGTGCCGCTGCTACTGCTGCTCTTACTGATGCTACAGCTCTCGGTACTGCTGCTACCGGTGCTGAAATTGCGTCTACTGCTGCTGCTGCTACTGCTACTACTGATCGCAATGCATCTACTGCTGCTACTACTGCTGCCGCTACTGCTGCTGCTGCTGCTGCTGCTGCTCCCGCTGATGCTGCTCTAGCAGCTGCTGCTGCCGCTGCTGCCGCTGCTGCTGATGCTGCCGCTGCTACTGCTACTGAGTCTAATAATACTGCTGCTACTGCCGCTGCTGCTGCCGCTACTGGTCGCATTGCTGCTAATGACGCTACTGCTGCTGATATTGCTGCTGCTGATGCTGCTGCTGCTGCTGATGCTGTTACTGCCAAAGACGATAACGATATTGATCAGTGGGGACTAGCTGCGCAGTATAGCGTCCAAGGTTTTTCAGTTGCTGCTGCCTACCATGTCAATCCTGATGGTCTACAAAAGTCTGCCACCAATGTCAACACTCGCGAAGATTTGTCTACCTATGCCCTTAAGGCCGGGTTTGCTCAAGACAACTGGTACATCAACGGTTGGTACAGTTCAGACAACGCTTCGGATGCTGCTGGAGTACCAAGTGACAATGAAATTGTCTCTTTTGCGGCTGGCGTGTCTGTTGATAAGGTCAGTCTCTACGGCGTCTACGAGTCTAAGGACAAAGCCCAAGACTCAGCTGGAGATGAGACCTACTCAACGTTGGGTGTTCAGTACAATTTGGGTGCAAAGTCTAGAGTCTGGCTTGAATATGCTGGTCGCGATGATGACAGTAGCACCACTGAGGACGACAACATCAACATTGGTCTGCGTCACGACTTCTAATTGATTGTTGAAAAACATTCTACAAGAAAAGGGCACTTCGGTGCCCTTTTCTTTTTAATCTCTCCCAGAGGGAGAGAACCCTCTCTTTATCTCTCCCAAAGGGAGAGACTTTCTCCGGTTTTCCTGAGGTTTTTCAAACATTTTGCCTCTTTATCTCTCCCTCTGATAGAGACTTCCTCAATACCGCTGTTTGAGCAAAATCATAAGTGAATGCGGAATTAAGGGGGACATAAACGTTAAAAATCTTGCGTCTCTACGGGAAGGATGCAAGCAAGATGCTGGGATTGCCCCTACGTTCTTTCTCGCAAAATGGCTTTTTCAGGACCGACTAATCAATGTTACTGAGAATTAATGTTTGTGTCCCCTTATTTCCGAGGGAAATGTAGAGGAATTGCGCGATGTGAAAATTCCCCTCATAGAGGGGTGGCAGGCGGAGCCTGACGGGGTGGCATACAGCATCTTATGGTGATGGGGCAGGCGCAAATGAAATAAGGGGACACAAACATTAATTAGAGACCCTCTCTTCCGTCTCTCCCAAAGGGAGAGAGACCACCTTTCCGTGCCATTCCGTGTATTCTGTGGTTTAAAATTATATTTGCTGGTGCTTTTGGTCTCCTATTCTGACCACTCCCACGCCCGTGTATCCTCCATCAATGCCCGCATCAACTGATTATTCAAATCATGCCCAGGACTGTCACCCACATAATCACCCAACACCAAGTGGCCATTGATGTATAGATCACCGATAACATCTAATATTTTATGACGGACAAATTCGTTCGGGTAACGTAAACCTTCTTTATTGATAATCCCATTGTCATCGTAAACCACCGCATTTTGCAAGGAGCCACCCTGTGCACGATTATTTTGGTGCATCCATTCCACATCATTGAGATAGCAAAATGTCCGCGCTTTGCTAATCTGTCGTTCATAATCGGCTGACGTCAACAAAAAAGAATAATGCGTTCCGGTCCGATTGACAACCGAGTGTGGATAATCTATCGTCACATCGTATCGGCAGACCTTCTCTTGCATCGGCGATAGTGACGCTCGCCGCCGACCAACGACAATATCAACCTGCCGTTTTACCCGAATATATCGTCGCCGTCGCGATTGCTGCTGCGCCCCACAAACCGTCAATAACAATAACCACGGGGCCGCACTACCATCAACAATCGGCAGCTCACTACCGACCAATTCGACCACAATATTATCCAGTTCCAGTGCCGATAAAGCCGACAATAGATGTTCAACAGTACTGACGCTAACCTCCCCTTGCTGGAGGGTTGTCGCTAAATGGGTATCAGCCACCCGCTGACAATCAGCACGAATATCAGCTTGAACATCTGTCCGGCGAAAGATGATACCGCTATCGACCTCACCCGGCAACAAACGAACAGACACCACATCGCCCGCGTGCAAGGCAATCCCTTCAAACTTGGCTTCATGCTCAATCGTTTGTTGCCACCGCCCGCCGTTTTCCTTAATCATTTTAACTTTGTTTTTTCGAGTATTTTGCGAGATTCGCAGGCAGGGCGAAGGCACCAGACACTGTATCGCCACATTGACCGACGACAGCTTTGGCTAGCATCTCTAACTAATCTGTCGCCGCAAGACGGTCGGCACCTTACGGTGATCACCGCCTGCCTCCTCCGATATTTTATCAACTTGATGACGCTTGCGACCAGAAATAAATGAACTGTCTTGCATCTGCTGACTGACATCCGTGAGCGGCATCGGCGATACATTACTATCACGAACTCCAGTAACAATAACGGTTACTCGCAATTCGTCTTTCATCTTATCGTCAAATATCATGCCACAAAATTGCGGACTCTGACAGTCTGGAATATTCTCCGTAACAATCTCCTCAATCCGTTCGGTTTCCGACATTTTAATACCGTCTTCATGACCGCTGATGTTGACCAAAACATGGGCCGCATTGGATAGATCAACATCCTCCATCAATGGACAACGCAAGGCAGCATAAGCGGCATCCTCAGCGCGATTGTTGCCACTGGCACAGGCGGAACCGATAACCGCTTTACCCTGTACCGACATGATTGACCGAATATCATTGAAATCCAAATTCAATATTCCCGCCTTGGTGATAATTTCAGAAATGCCACAAACGGCGTTATATAAAACATCGTTGGCAGCCGCCAGAGCCGTTTTTGCCGTCACATCACCCCCTAAAACTTCTCGTAATTTTTCGTTCGGAACAACAATTAATGAATCGACATACTTAGCCAGTGCCGCTAAGCCATTATCAGCCTGCTTATCGCGTCGCTCATAATTAAAAGGGCGAGTCACCACCGCAATGGTTAAAACACCCAATTCTCGTGCTATTTGAGCCGCGACAGGAGAGGCACCTGTCCCCGTCCCCTTACCCATCCCTGCTGTGATGAATAACATATCAAGACCTTTTATCATTTCACGTAAGCGATCGGAATCAGCGATAGCGGCTTCAGCGGCAATTTCTGGCTTGGCACCAGCCCCTAAGCCACTCGTTATATTCTGCCCGATTTGCACACAATCAACATCACTGCTAATGTTGCTCAGTGCCTGCGAATCGGTATTGATAGCGGCGTAGCTAACCCCTTCAATATCTCGTTCGTGCAAATAATTAATAATATTGCCACCACAACCGCCAATGCCAATAACTTTGATTTTTGCTCGGTGACGTTCGTTTTCAATGCTTACCGTCATGTTCATTTCTCCTTTTTTTGTGATTAATCAATGGATGGATAAAAAGTGTCGGCCACCATAGATGCGATGAAAAGAGGTTTTGCTTATCACGCATCGTTAGCCATAATCGTCTCTGTCGGTTAGTCGTTGTCATCAAAAAAATTGCGCAGGCGATTAAAAAAACCTTTGACACCAATGGCTGGTTTTTCGCGGATAGCCGTCGCCATCATCAACAATCCGATACCCACGGCAAAGCGGGGAGCGGCAACCAACTCATGTTTTTTGCCCCGATAACGGGGGAGACCAATACGAATACCCAAGCGTAATTTTTGCCGCATTAACTCAGACAACCCTGGCAATCGTGCCGTATCGCCGACAACCACTAATCCGGCTGACAACTTCAGCTTGGTCTCCGCTTGAAAACGCTCAGTAATAGTAGCGATATTATCGAGAATCTCATCAACACGATGGTCAATCGTATCACGTACCACTGCCTTGTTGATTCTATTATCTTCGCCGCCACCGACGTCTGATAGCGAGACAGCATCCTCTCCGTCAGTAGCAATAACGCCGACTTCCCGCTTGACCCGCTCAGCGTCCTCCAGTGAGGCATGGTGCATGTGAGCAATATCACGATGAATATCATCACCGGCCATGGCAAAAACATGGGTCTCATGAACGACACCATGAACGAAAATAGTTACCTCGGTTGTTCCCGCACCCATATCAACCAGACAAACACCGAGTTCTTTTTCGTCATTGGTTAGCACCGCCTTCTCCGCAGCGAGTCCAGAAAAAATGAAATTACCCGCCGCTCGCACACCTGCCTGAATAATACATTTCTCCATATTTTCAAGCACTTGTCTTTTAGTGACGACCAGATGCATTTCACCCATCAAACGACGACCAGCCATACCCAGCGGTTGCCGAATACCTTTCTGGCCGTCTATCTCATAATCACGATGCTGCGTCATCAACACCCGCAGTGCTTCCTCTGATACCGCTGCCCTAGCCATCTCGTGTACCTTTTCAATATCAGCAACCGTCACATTGTTATCACTGATAACGGCGGAACCTTCCGCTAATTGGCCGTACACATGCTCACCCGACACCGAGATTAATGCCCGTTCAATATGCCGTTCG
Organism: Mediaster aequalis; assembly: GCA_032356045.1. NCBI lineage: Eukaryota > Metazoa > Echinodermata > Asteroidea > Valvatida > Goniasteridae > Mediaster > Mediaster aequalis. The sequence goes on along the minus strand of JAULKO010097208.1, from coordinate 28,827 downwards.
GACATAATCTCTGCTTCTCTGAGTGCTTCGCTCAGATTCTTCACCACTTTCTCTATATCAACGATCACCCCCTCGGCAATCCCTTCTGATGCCACTTCACCGACACCCAGCAACTCCAACGAATCGTCCGACAATACATCGGCTACCAGTACTTTGATGGAAGCATTACCAATATCAACCGCAGCCGGTAAGGCCGAGGTGATATATCTACCTTTTTTCATTGATTATCCTTCCCCTCGTTGGGTCACAGCCATTCCGTGCTCATAGCGCAAATCAACTGCCCCTAAGTGAACAAACCGCTGACGCAAGGCCGCCGCATGACGACGATAGAAATACAATCGCCGCCGCGCTTCCTTTTGTCCCAGATACAAAACAACCCCATCTTGCAAAAATAACTGCCAGTCACCACGGGCGGATAACTCTAATTGAGTGATCGCCGGCACCTGTAGAATTTTTATGGCATCATCATAAAGTTCAACCATACGCCGTACTTGCCCAGCAGGACCTTTGAAGATGGGCAATACCGCATCAACAACCCCTTCGTAATGCTCGCCGTAAATGTCTATCAAACCACCATCCTCCCAACGCGCCAGTGGTTGATGTGCTTCCAGTGATACCAACAACGATCCAGATGGGAGATGACGTCGGACATGCACTCGGGCAATAGAGGGCAACGCTTCTAACGGCTGCTGCCAATCCTGCAAATTCCAATTCAGAACATTATCTTGTGCCATCCCTCTCAATAACCTTATGGCACTGTTACGCATACCGCTACTACCACCGCTAACATGGATAGAATGAATAGACAACCATTGATGCCGAGCCAAATTCGTCGCAACAAAAGCGAAAGCAATCAAGGCGATTAACAGAACTGTTGATGACAGCCACTGGTAGGTGTGATAACGTTGATAATACATCATTGCTTCCTTGCTGCCCCGTGCATAATGCGTTCAACCAAATGATCAAACGATAAACCGACCGCCAGTGCTGCCATTGGGACTAGGCTATGTGATGTCATTCCAGGGACGGTATTCACCTCCAGAAAATAAGGCTGACCAGACCTATCCAACACAAAATCAACACGTCCCCACTGCTGGCAATGCAATCGATGAAAGGCCGCCAGTGCTTGTGTGGTCAATCGTTGTTGTTGTTCTTCTGGCAATTGACAAGGACATATAAAACGCGTCTCGCGGCTGTGGTATTTAGCGTTGTAATCGTAAAAAGAGCCATCAGCGACAATATGAATTAGAGGCAATGGTTGATCATCCAAAACAGACAGCGTGTACTCATCACCCTCAATCAAAGCCTCAACCAAAGCAGCGGATTCTTCCAATGCCGCCGCAATAGCAGCCGGTAATTGCGCCGCTTCACGAACAACACCACTATTGGTGCTGGAGCCGCCGGCTGCTGGTTTGACAAACAGCGGCAATGGCAAATCGGCTAAAATCTGCTCAGCCTCATCAGCTGATTGGGCGAGACGCCAACGTGGTGTGGGAATACCTGCATCATGCCAAATCGACTTAGCACTTGGTTTGTGCATCGCCAATACGCAGCCCAACACATCAGAGCCTGTACAAGCTATACCGACACTGTTGAGTGCCCCCCGTACCTCGCCGTTTTCGCCAGCCCCACCGTGCATAATATTGAACACCTGCTGTATTGATTGATCTATCAACGTTTTCAACCACTGACCATCTTCCGCCGGATCAATCGCTATACAATCCATGCCTAAGCGTTGTAAGGCGGCGAATACCGCCTGACCACTGTTGAGCGACACGTCGCGCTCTGGTGATACCCCTCCCATTAAGACCGCTATTTTCATTCTGAATCCCCGATAATGCGCACCTCTGGCCGCAAGTGAATACCAGTTTTTTCAGCCACCCGTCGCTGAATCAGTAAAATTAATTGCTCAATATCATTGGCACTGGCACTGCCTTTATTGACAATAAAGTTGGCGTGTTTAGCCGACACTTCAGCATCACCGATGTTGGTCTTTTTTAATCCGCAATACTCGATCAGACGACCTGCATAATCACCCGGCGGGTTGCAAAAAACAGAGCCAGCACTCGCCGTTCCCAGTGGTTGCGTCTGACGACGGTGACGCAACAAGGTTTTAATATTTTCCTTCAGTTTCACGACATTCCCCTGATCAAAACAAAACCAAGCAGCCGTGAAAAAAGTATCAGCCGACAATGGCACATGCCGATAACCAACGGCAAAATCATCCCGTTGTTGCTTCTGATATCGACCATTACAAACAGTCAATACCGCTTTCACCCGATTCCAAGTCTCATCACCATGACAACCGGCATTCATTGCCAAGGCCCCACCGATAGTCCCCGGAATACCAACAAAAAACTCGGCACCCGACAACCCATAATCAGCACAGAAACGAGCCAATTTAGGACAGCCGACACCGGCCTCAGCATAAACACTACCATCTTCCTCCAATCGCAGGGCGGATAACCCTGGTGCCGTGCGAACGATCGTTCCTAGATAACCACCATCACGCACCAATAAATTGGTACCATGACCAACCAACAACAGCTGGTCAAGGCGACAACCGTCTGCCAACATCGTCTTCAATTCCATCATTGATGGGGGAGAAAACAACCAACGGGTACACCCACCCGCACGCCAACTGCTCAACCGTGCCATCGGGTAATGCGGCTGCCAGCCCGCTTCCATCGCTACCGCTTCAGACATGAGTCGCCTTTTTTAATTGACCGGCTAGGGCATTGATGTTACCGGCCCCCATCGTCACTAACAAATCTCCCGTCTTCACAATCCCAACTAAATGTTGCGGCAAATCGTGTACATCAGGACACCATGTTTTGTTCACCTGATCAGGAATAGCGGCAAATAGCACGGCCGCCAAATTGTCAGCTGGTGCCGCTTCGCCAGCAGCGTAGACATCGGTCAAAACCAGCACATCCGACAAAGCAAGACTATCCACAAAGGCTGTCAGCAAACGGCGAGTACGGGTATAGCGATGTGGCTGGAAGACAACCACCATCCTTTTATCACTATGTGCCGATCGCAACGCTTTAATGGTAGCGGTGATTTCTGTTGGGTGATGCGCATAATCGTCCATCAGCAACACTTGTGATTGACCAACCATCGTCCTACCGTAACATTCTAAACGACGACCAACGCCGGCAAATTTCGCCAATCCCTGTGCAATATACTGTTGCTCTACTCCCAACTCTATGCTAACAGCACAGGCCGCTAAAGCATTTTGTACATTATGTTTCCCCAACGCTTTTAAGAAGACGCGATCACAGCGATCGCCGGCTTTCAAATCAAATGACATCCCCTGTTCTTCCGTCCGAATATTGTCAGCATAAACATCAGCTGATTGATCTAAACCATAGGTAATCCGTCGTGATGTCTGCATTTTCGTAGCAATCATTCGCGTCTGCTCATCGTCAATGCATAACACCGCAGTTCCATAGAAAGGCAGATTACCGAGAAAATTGACAAAGGCCTCCGATAGAATTGTTGGATCATCACTAAATGCCTCCAAGTGATCATTGTCTATGTTGGTGACAACCGCGATAACCGGTTGCAAATGTAAAAATGACGCGTCTGACTCATCCGCTTCAACCACCACATAGGGGCCATCACCCAGTAACGGTTTTTTTCCTGATGTCAGTAAACGACCACCGATAACACAAGTCGGTGCCATACCAGCGGTTCGCAAAATCGTTGCGATCAAACTGGAAACGGTCGTTTTACCATGTGTACCAGAAACCGCAATCCCCGACTTAAAACGCATTAATTCACCTAACATCTGCGCTCTTGGTATCACTGGAATACCGCGTTGTACCGCCGCCACCCGCTCGATATTATCTCCCTTGATAGCACTGGAATAAACGGCGCAATCAACCTCTGCGATCGCTTCCACCGTATGACCGATACGAACAGCGATGCCTTGTGCCCGTAGATGCAACAGGGTTGCTTGCTCTTGCGTATCAGAACCCGTAACAAGATATCCCATCTGATGCATCACTTCAGCCAAACCAGACATGCCAGCACCACCGATACCGATGAAATGAATAGAACGAATTTTATGTTGCACGGTGCCCCTCCTGTAAACAATAATCAGCCGCGATACTCGCCGCATTGGGTTTTGCCAATTGCAAGCAAGCAGTGGCCATAGTGGCTAGATCAGCACGGCTCATACGGTGCAAGAAATCAGCCAGCCATTGCGGATTAAATTGTTGTTCAGGACACAATGTCGCTGCCTGTCGAACGGCAAAAAAACGAGCATTCGCCTGTTGGTGATTAGCAGCGGCATAGGGGTAAGGCACCAACACTGATGCCACCCCACTCATGGCCAACTCTGCCAACGTTGATGCCCCCGCTCGACAGATTACCAGATCAACTTGTCGCATGATGGAAGCCACGTTATCAATAAATTCATAGACAGAACCGTCAACATCATAGTGTTGGTAAGCCGCCTTCACCACATCCGCATTACCCTTTCCGCATTGATGAATCAGCTCAAATGGCTGCCCCTGTGCCGCTAACAATCCGACGCCGGCTGGCACCGTCTGATTCAGAGCGCGAGCCCCTTGAGAACCCCCTAACACCAAAATACGCAAGGCACCATCCGTACTCACCGTTGCTGATCCCTCATCCGTAAATGACTGACGCACCGGATTACCAATCCAATGCCCCCCTGGCAACGCCTCTGGAAAACCAGTCAATGTCCGCTTGGCAAACCGATGCAATAAACGATTGGCACGACCGGCAATTGCATTTTGTTCGTGAATCAGCAATGGTATCCGCAATAAAAAGGCAGCTAGGCCACCGGGAACAGCCGCGTAACCACCCATACCCAACACGACCGACGGACGAATTTTCCATAACCGATAGAGTGCCCGCGATACAGCCAGCGGTAAGTAAAACCAATGCCAGAAACGACTGGGGGATCGAAAAGGAATGATGAATAACGTTAGACCTTGTGATTGCACAATTTGTTTTTCTATGCCACCAACCCCCAACCATAACACCTGGGCACCAGCACGCAATAACTCATTGGCAATCGCCAGTGCTGGAAAGACATGACCACCCGTCCCGCCGGCCGCAATTAATATCGGTCGTTTATCGCGTTTATCGACCACGACTACTTCTTTCTTTGGCGGCATTGTTATTCTCTCTATCAACGCGTAACAAAACGGCGAGCATAACAAATGTGATGACCAAACTACTACCCCCATAACTGATCAATGGTAAGGTTAATCCTTTCGGTGGCAACAGTGCCAAACTACCGCCAATATTAACCAACACCTGTAAAGATAACAGCAGTGCCAATCCAAACGCATACAATGCACCGAATAATTCACCTCGTTCCGACGCCTGCCTGGCAATACCAATAATGCGGGTCACCAAAAACAAAAATAGTAGGCAGACCAGAATAAAACCAACCAATCCCATCTCTTCTGCGATAATGGCAATAATAAAATCATTATGTGCTTCCGGCAGATGGTTCATCTTCTCAATACTACGCCCCAAGCCGGTACCCCACCACCCGCCGCGGGCGTAGGCCATCAGCGAATGCACTTGATTGTAACCAGCACCGTAGGGATCCGCGAAAGGATCAAGAAACCCAATAATCCGTTGGTAACGATAGGATTCGGTGAAAATCATCAGTGTCATGAGCCCTATTGCTGATGATAATAATGTCAATATCCATCGCTTTTGTAATCCTGCCAAAAAAAATAAGGTAACAATGACCGCCAACAATAAGCAGAAAGAGCCAAAATCAGGCTGTACAATAACCATGCAAAGGGCCAACGATAGGCACAGTAACATGGGCAGAAAATCAAATAAGCCCAGTGCTCTCTTGGCTGATAAATTAGCGCACCAACGAGCGACAAACAACAATACAAAAAATTTCAAAAATTCGGTCGGTTGTAATGAAAAAAAGCCAAGATCTAACCAACGCTTTGCGCCATTGCGCTCACTGCCAAAAATTAAAACGATGAGCATCAGCCCCGTCGCTATCGCAAACCCACGTCGCGACCATTGACGCCACTCGTTCAATGATATGTCTTTTAATAAAAAGAAAAGGATTACTCCAAAAACAGCAAAGAAAGATTGTTTAAGAAAAAAGTCGGTCGTGCTGGTTAACGACAGTGAAAATAGACTCGTCAAGCCGATTGATAACAACATAAAACAAGCGGCTAGACAGTAAGAATCACTATCACGAAAAAATTGTCGCATCAGCCCCTCCTTCTCGGAGACAATGCTGCCACTGCTTCAGCAAAAACCATACCGCGTTGACGGTAATCAGAAAACATATCAAAACTCGCGCAGGCTGGCGATAGCATAACAGCACTACCCGGCACCGCCAGTGCTTGCGCCTGCCAAACCGCCGTTGGCAGGCTAGCTGCTCGCTGACAAACAATACCCGCTGACTCGAGGACAGACTGAATAGCCGTCGTCGAGCGACCAATGAGTACCGCCTGCCTCACCCACTGTCGTGCTTGCGACAGTGGCGAGAAATCTTGTCCTTTACCCTCTCCACCAGCGATTAGCACAATATCACCGGCGACCATTGATAAGCCAAATAACGTAGCGTCAACATTCGTCGCCTTGGAGTCATCAATATAACGAACATCGTCAATCGTAGCAATGCAACGTTGTCGATGCGGTAGCCCCGGAAAAGCCGCTAATCCTTCAGCAATATGACGCGGTGATAACGGCAATCCTTCAATCAGTGCCAAGGCGGCCAGTACACTACTGGGTTGCGCCTGGCAAGCCGCTGACATATCAGCAAAACGGTATCGTTGATTAGCACCAACGATATCGCCATCTTGTATTGTCCACGCTGCCTCGTTGATGGTTGAATAACCAATAGTGGCCGTCGCTGAAGTGGACAATGACTTCCCATCGCCGCTGGCTAGCGCATCATCACGATTGATAATCGCTCGCTGCGTCCGCTGATATATTCGCCGTTTGATTAGCGCGTATGATTCTTGGTCTCCATGCCGATCCAAATGATCGTTACCGACATTCAACACAACCGCCGCATCAGATATAAATTGCTCCGCCAGTTGTAGTTGAAAACTGGACAATTCAACAATCACAACCGCCGGAAAGGAAGCCCGTTGCCATTCCATCAACGCCTCCAACATCGGTTTGCCGACATTGCCGATGGCCGCCGCCGATAGCCCGCCCTGTTGACACAAGTGAGCGACTAGACAAACGACGGTACTTTTTCCGTTCGTCCCAGTGACCGCCAGTAATGTTGAGTCGGGTGGGCGAAGTGTTTGCCAAACATCAGAAAATAAGGCCGCATCAATGACTTGCTTGTCTGCTACCACCGATAACAGGGTCGGATTAATGCCTGGGCTAATCGCGACTGAGGTGTAGGCATCATAGTGCTGATCAGTCCATTGGTAAAAATTTTCCCCTGGATAGCATCGCACTGTCGGTAATTGCTGATTAAATTGTCTAGCCGACGGTGGGCTACTCCGATCATCAACCGCATCAACCGCATAACCTGCCCGTGACCAGTAGGCTGCCACAGAAAACCCCGATATTCCCATACCAACGACCAAAGACTTCATCGTATCTTCAATCCTGTCAGCCCAATCAACACCAGAACCAACGTAATAATCCAGAAACGAACGACCACTTTATTCTCTTCCCATCCTTTTTTTTCAAAATGGTGATGTAATGGTGCCATCCGAAACACTCGCCGACCCGTTGTCTTATAAGATGCAACCTGCAATATGACCGATAAGGCTTCAACAATCAGCAGGCCACTCATGATGATAAAGATAATTTCCTGTCTGACGATGACCGCCACCATCGCCAATGCCGCACCAATCGACAATGAACCAACATCTCCCATAAACAGCTCGGCTGGATGCGCGTTAAACCAGAGAAAGGCTAGACCAGCACCGATCAAAGCGGCACAAAATATGACCAGCTCATGGCTGCCTGGAATATAGGATAAACCCAGATAACCAGCAAAAGTGGTGTGCCCTGTCACATAGGCGTAAATCCCTAACCCACCCGCAATCATCACGGCTGGTAAAATGGCGAGACCATCTAACCCATCGGTTAGATTAACCGCGTTTGAAGCACCCACAATGGCCAAATAACCAATCACAAAAAAGCCCAGCGTGCCCAGTGGTAGAAACAGATTTTTGACGTAGGGAATGGTAATCGCCGTTTGTCCAACAATCAGATTTTCTTGGTGCAAATAAAGCAACGCAACAATCGCTACCAATGATTGTAATAGCAACTTAATCCTCGCTGACAATCCTTTATGATTTTTTCTCGATATTTTTAAGTAATCATCCAGCCAACCGATGACAGCAAAAGCAGCCGTTGTTAGTAAGACAACCCATAGATAAGGACTCCATAAATCTCCCCATAACAAGATAGCGATATAAGCAGAGGCTAATATAACCAGACCACCCATCGTCGGAGTCTTACTTTTTTGTAGGTGTGATGGCGGGCCATCATCGCGAATGGGTTGCTCGTTTCCCGTTCTCTTCATCCATCGAATAAAAGCAGGCGCAACCACCCAACCAATCAACAGTGCTGTCAACGCCGCGAACATTGCCCGCGATGAGACGTAGGTGAACAGATTAAAACCACTGACATGGGGAACCAGTTGTTGCATCAGCCAGTAAATCATGTGGTCGTCCCCGATAATAAAGCGGAGACGACGGCTTCCATCGCCATCCCTCGCGATCCTTTAACCAACACGCACAAGCTGTCTTTGGTTGCCGCTGCCTGTAGTTGCTCAACAATCGCTGCCTGATCTGCAAACGACTGACAGGCGGTGCTTTTTTGCTGACTAATCGCTTCTGCCATGGCACTACCGAAGCCGAATAACAAGACATTGGCTTGACGGCAGGCCATCACCAATGCGACATGCGCAGCGGCTGATTGCTGCCCCAGTGCTAGCATATCTCCCATGACCAGTATAGGACGAGCCGAGCGGGCGGCGGCCGTCTCTTGCAACACTGCCAGCGCAGCAGCGGCCGAATCAGGATTGGCGTTGTAGGTATCGTCAATCAGTAGCGAATCCGTTAACCATGGCTTCATCTGCAAGCGACCCGTGATACCAGCAAAACTGCTGATGCCAGCGTTGATGGTAGACATCGGTAAACCCATTGCCAACGCTGCCGCCGCCGCCGCCAATGCATTGTATTGATTGTGCCGCCCCGGCAATGACAAATTAATTAGAGTTCGATTAATACAAAAACCAGCCGCTGTCACCGTCCCCCGTACTGTTGCCGCCGGTGAAAAGCCAAAAGACATTATTTTTCTACCAGCCGATAATGCTTGCCACAAAGAAAAATGAGGATCATCGGCATTGAGTATGGCACTGCCACCAGCTGCTAATCCCACCAGCAATTCACCCTTTGCCCGCGCTACGTCGGTCAATGTATCAAAGTGCCCGATATGAGCCTGCTGGGCGTTGTTGATAATGGCAAAGTGTGGTTTCAGCAACACTGACAGTCGGTGTAGCTCACCCGCCATATCCATCCCAGCCTCTGCCACCAGTAGAGTCTTGTTTTCCGACGTAGCAAGAATCGTTAAAGGAACACCCAGTTGATTATTAAAATTCCCTGACGTGCAGTGAACTTTCTCAGCCCCATAAGCCACCCGGCCAATGGCACTCAACATTTCCTTGACGGTTGTTTTACCATTGCTACCCGTCACTGCTACGACCAAAGCGGTCAATTGTGAACGCCAATATGAAGCCAGATTAATCAATGCGGTCTCGGCATGGGCAACCTTAATCTGCGGTAGGGGGGAGGGTTGAAAACGTTCAACCACAGCCGCTGCCGCCCGAGCCGCCAATGCTTGCGGCAGGTATTCATGACCGTCACTGTTAGTACCCGGTAACGCAACAAATAAACCACTTGGATGCAGACGACGGCTATCAATGTCAACACTGCTCACCGTCTTCACTGCCACCGATGTATCATCTGGCGACAACAGGCCATGGCAACGGGAGGCGATGTGTGATAGCATTATTCGCACCCGAGCACTTCCGATAGTGCTCTGATATTCTCAATATCAGAAAAAGGGTAGCGATGACCGTCAATTTCTTGATAGGTCTCGTGTCCTTTACCAAGAATAAGAACGGTATCTGTTGTCGTTGCTACTGATAGAGCCGCTGCCATCGCTTCCTTCCGATCAGCAATATTGATTGCGGTCGGTAGTGCTCGTTGAATATCATGACGGATATCAGCAGCGACTTCAGTGCGCGGATTGTCATCAGTAATAACAACGGTATCCGCCCACTGCCCGGCAATTTCTCCCATCTGATAACGCTTGCCCTTATCACGATCGCCACCGCAACCGAAGACAACGATTAAACGACCAGCCGACGGTTGCATGGCTTGTAGTACTGTCGCCAAAGCATCAGGCGTGTGGGCAAAATCAACGTACACATCGGGGGCAGTATGAATTTTTTGCAAACGCCCCGAGGGTAGCGTTAACGTGGGTGAAGCGCCGATGATGGTCTCTTTGTCAACTCCCAGTGCTAGCGCACCCAGTGCCGCCGCCAAGAAATTCTCTACATTGTGAATGCCGGCAACATTGAGATGGCATTGCCATCGCCCACCGATACCTTCAAGCTCGACAGAAAATCCACCTGTCATCCTCGGCTGGGCATCCAATAATTGTAGGGTGTGGCCTTGACGACCAAATGTCCAAACGGATACGTCTGACGCCAATGATGATGCCAGTGATTGGCAGAAATCATCATCCGCATTGAGAATGGCTGTTTGCAAATCGGGCCAAGCCAACAATGCCGCTTTACTGGCTTGGTAGTGGGCGATGTCACCATGATAATCCAAATGATCGCGCCCGACATTAGCAATCATCGCAACCGTCAGATGTAACCCATTTAATCGCCCCTGATGAATACCATGTGAAGAGGCCTCAATAACCACCGCACTGGCCTGTTCATCGACAAATTGACGCAGCTTTTCGTGCAGAAAAATAGCGTCTGGTGTCGTATTAGGGATTGCCAATAATTGCGCTAAGTAACCAATCCCTAAGGTCCCGATAAGACCGGTTGATTGATGATTCGCCGCCAGTAACTGAGCCATAAAATGACTGATTGTCGTCTTGCCATTCGTTCCGGTAACAGCGGTAACTGGTAATTGGTAACTGGGTTTCCCATATACCTCATTGGCCAGATGACCAACGGCATAACGCAAATTCACCACTGGCCGATGCGGTATTGACCACGTTGTATTCCAAGTAAACCCTTCCGCTTCCCACAAAACCGATGTTGCCCCCGCCGATAAAGCAGCCCCAATATAATCCCTACCGTCTTGCTGATAACCCGGGTAAGCTAAAAAAGTATCCCCCACTTCAATTAACCGGCTATCGCTCGCTAATCGTCTGACCGGTGCTGACAAGCGATTGATAATGTCCGCCGCATCAAACATCTTGCTTTTCCCAGACTACTTCCGCCGGGTTATCCGGCGCGATTCCGCCGACTAACAATGCACGACGCATAATCTGCTGAAATACCGGTGCTGCAACAGCCCCCCCCGTATGTCCACGACGAGTTGGCTCATCAACCATCACAGCAATCAGATAGCGCGGATTAGACGCCGGCGCCATACCAATAAAAAAAGCGCGGAACTTATTTTTGTCATAGCGTCCTTGGTGAAATTTCTCCGATGTCCCAGTCTTACCAGCCACCCGATAACCAGCAACAGCAGCAGCAGGGGCTGTTCCCCCCGGCATCGTCACCGCCTCCATCATTTGACGAACCAGCCGTGCAGTGGTTGCTGATAAAACACGATTGTCACGGGTTTTCCTCTTCCCTTCCAGATAAGGTTGCCGTAGTATGCCGTCCGTTGCGATAACAGAATACGCCCGTAACATCTGCAACAATGTCGTTGAAAAACCATAACCGTAAGCGTGTGTTGCAAAGTCACTATCACGCCAGTTGGCATAGGCACGGACCCGCCCCGCCCCTTCCTCTGGCATACCAAGAATTTTCCCGCTGTTGAAACCTAGCGTTTGCAACCAATTCCACACTTTCGCCTTACCCAAACGTTTTGCCAATAATACGGCACCAACATTACTTGACTTCTGTATCACCCCAGCCACATCCAAATTTTCCCGAACGTGCTCATCACGAACCGTTAGTCGACCAATACGAATTGGCTCTAGCGTTGGCAACACTTCTTCCGGATGCGTAACGCCCGCTTCCAGTGCCAGCGCAACCAATAATGGTTTAACGGTTGAACCCGGCTCTACAACATCCGATAGTGCGTGATTACGCAGACTGTCATCAACTCGCAATAATTTATTCGGGTTAAAACTGGGATAACTCGCAATGGCTAATAATCCACCAGTCGCAACATCCATTAAAATAGCGGCGCCGGCCCTGGCGCGATGTTCAAAGACCCCCTGTCGCAGTGCTTCATAGGCAAAATGCTGCAAACGTGAATCAATGGATAAATACCAATCGGTACCATCTTTCGCTAATGTTGAATTCAACTCCTGCAACATTTTCCGCCGGCTGGTAGCAAGCAACAACAGCTGCCCCGGCGTGGCGGATAATTGCTGATTCCACATCGATTCAGCACCGCCCTGACCATCACCAAGGTGATCAGTATAGCCAATAATATGAGCATGAGACTCCCAGTTCGGGTAGAAACGCTGACTCTCGTATTCAGTCCGAAAAACTCTACTCATCTCCCCCCGTTTCATCATTTCTTTAGCCACATCTTTAAGTGCCTCAGCCCGATGAGGAGAAATATTTTTCTTCAGATAGATAAAATCTTTTTTCGACGCTAGCTTTAAGCGAACCGCTTCAGTGCTCATATCCAACACTGTCGCCAATGCTTTGACCAATGGCTTTACTTTCTCCGGCTCTTCATATTTCTCTCGTAATACCCTCAATTCGGCAATCGCATGGTACTCATCTGCATTCATCGCCAATGGCCGCCCGTTGCGATCCAATAGGTTGCCACGATGTGCTGGCAGGAAGACACTGTGATAATAATTATTCTTTATGCGTTTATTAAGTTCTGGCCAGTATTGATAAATACGAAAGATACCGCCTGTTACCAACATGACAAACGACATCAATAACATGATGATGAACAGATTCATCCGACCAGTCGGCAATTTGCACGGTGGATTCGGCAAATACACCCAGCTCACTGTTGCCCCACCTCCCGCAAATAAACCAATGTTCCCGCTTCCAGCGACGGCTCAATCATACCCAGCTGTTCAGCCTGTTGGCGAATCTTACCGTAGTTAGCAAAAGTCAAATATTCTAAACGCAAATTGCGATAGGAATCACGCAACTGCTGTGTTTTTCCACGCAAAACCAGTAATTCATCTGTCAACCGGCGTGCCTCCGTACGGCTTCGCATTGCCTGAAACACTGACAGCAAAAAGAAAGCCATTAGCGATACAATCAATATTTTTTTCATCATGATATTGCCACTTTGACAAAAACGCGTAAGCAAGCACTACGGGCGCGTGGATTAGCGGCTATCTCTGCCGCTGAAGACCGCCGTACACGACCGACCGGTCGTAATGCGTTGTGATAAAGACGGCCAAAATTGGGAAAGGCATCACCGGCTGCAAAGTTTTTAACCAGCCGATCTTCCAATGAATGGAAAGCAATCACGACCAAACGACCGCCAACCAACAATGCCTGACAAGCGGCTTCTAAGCCGCGTTGCAATTTTCCCAGCTCATCATTGACAGCAATCCGCAAAGCCTGAAAGACACGTGTTGCCGGGTGCTTACCCGCTGGTGTCGGTTGACGTTTTGTCGCACATACCAGCTCCGCCAATACTGATGTTCGTTTGATTGTCTGACGAGCCGCAAACAATGCGCGAGCAATACGCCGTGCCTCTGGCTCCTCACCATAGCGCTTCAGTGCCTGACAGATGGTATCTTCACTACTTTCTTGCAGCCATTGTGTAGCCGAACGACCATAACGACGATCCATTCGCATGTCTAAATCGCCATCTCTCTGAAAAGAAAAACCACGCGCTGCTGTATCCAACTGCATACTGGACATACCTAAATCAAACAGCACAGCAAAAACGTCATCAATCTCATACTGGCACAACACCGTTGACAAGTCAGAGAAATTACCGCGGGCGAAGTGGAAGTTAGAATGGCCAATCGTAGCCGCACAAGCAGCCGCATATTCATCGCAATCAATCGCCAATAGCCGGCACTCTGGCGATATAGTCTCTAGTATCTGACGAGAGTGTCCACCAGCACCAAAGGTCGCATCGACAACACAGCCAGCCGAGGCACAACCATCCGGCAACAAAGCAGACACCGCTTCTTCTCGCAATACCGCCTCATGCTTCAAATTCTCAAATTCCGCCATGCTTCGGAAACTCCTTCATCTTGTAGACGTGACAACATCAGCAAATGACGTTGTTCCCAACGCTCCTCGTCCCAGATGCGAATACTATCACCAACACCAAACAGCAAAACATCACGACGAATACCAGCACGCTCGCGCAAGTGGCTGTGCAACATCAGGCGAGCCGCGCCATCTAGGGTAAATTCCTCCGCACAACCGAGGATAATCTCTTCCAAGTGTGCATCCAAGTAGCCGATGTTACTCATCTCAGCGAATTGTTGCTCTATCTTGGCAAAGCGCTCACTCGTGTACAACACCAAACAACCGTGTGGATGGCAAGTCAATATCAATGCATAAGCCGTAAAAAATTCGCGGAAACGATTCGGGATAGCCAACCTACCCTTATCATCCATTCGCACCTTTGCCGAGCCTCTAATTAGACTATCCATAATATTTTATTGATTTTTCTTGATTATTAATTTACGTTCCCGGATTGTACAGCCTAGCAGTGTAAATTTTTCGGAAGGAATATCTGCAAATTATACCACTATTACCTAATTAATTACCCCTAAATCACACATTTTTACCTATCTTCTGTAATCTTTGGAATTGACAGACTGAGACCAAATCTAAAAAATAGAAACACTATAAAATGGTATAACGGTTGTTTCTTCTAACTTCTAACAAAACAATGTCAAAAAGAATTCAATTACTCGATGATTTTTACCAACACGATTTTAAACAAATTGCCAAAGTAGAGCAACACCCAAGAACAAGAATTAGACTGATTGGGCTTAGTCCTATTCAAGATGAGAAAAGTTACGAACAAGTAGCCCAATCAATATCTATTACGAAGTTTAAGTGCTGTCAAACAATGAATGGGTTCGTTATAATAAAGAACAGGGTATAAATGGCGTTCATTATTGAGTGACAAAAAGGCATTGCTAATTTACTATAGATAACTCGTCATTCCATTTGGTCATCAACAACAAAATAGAATACGCAAGCATTTTCGTACTTTTGCTATAACCTTTACTTTTTCTTCTCAACCTCGCTAAAAAGTGTCTGAGCAAACGGTTATACCCTTCAACGGTACATCTCTCTGCCGTCGATTGACTGTGCTTTTCTGCTGGCACAAAATACTCGTAGGGCTTCCAGTAATCAGTGGTTATCGTTGCCGCATC
This sequence comes from Mediaster aequalis, assembly GCA_032356045.1. Lineage (NCBI taxonomy): Eukaryota > Metazoa > Echinodermata > Asteroidea > Valvatida > Goniasteridae > Mediaster > Mediaster aequalis. The sequence goes on along the minus strand of JAULKO010097208.1, from coordinate 13,293 downwards.
TCTAACCGTCGAACTCACTTTATCCCACCACCGTTTGCCGGAGTGGCAGTCGCGTTTGCCAATGCTACAATTGATGAACCTTTTTCCCTGTCGATCAACAGCAATCCGTATCCAGCGGGCATTTTTTTTGAGCCAATATAGGAATGCATTTCATCCATTTCCACAACCCGGACTGGGGTTTGCTTTCTCAAACCTCCTAATTTTTCGCCGAAATCGCGAATCCAGTTAAGGATAGCAACATCACTGAAACCCAGTATTCTGCCAATGGCTCTAAACCCTAAACCCTCAAGATAAAGCAATAAGGCAAGCCTTTTCGTGGCCTTATCCGCCGCCGTGGAGCGTTTATTAACCGTCCATCGGTAGCGACAATTTTTACATTGATACCGTTGCCTAGCTTTTATAAATCCATCTTTGCAGTATTTGCTTTCATTGCATTTTGGGCAAGTCATAATCAATAAACTTCTCTGTGGGGGAAAGAACTCATTATAGTATATTTATCTATATTAAATTAGCAATCCCGTATATTGAATAGAGTAAAACGATCAGAAAACAGAGGAAATCTTAGCATAAATTGGTCGTTTTGTCACCGATATTTACAGATTTATGTTATAAAAATCAATTATTTATATGCTTTTTCAGGGTCGACTACGTAATGTTTTTCTCTTGCACTGTCGTGTCAATCAACACCATGTTTTGTTCCGCCACCCGACCATGCAATGCGACGCTCAACTTGAATATAAACTCAAAACCCGATGACCCCATCCGCTTCCTGAAAAGCACTCACTCCGTCGCATCACAAGGGAACGACGGACAGTCATTCGGATAACCACAGAAGTACTGATAATACGGATTGCGTTTGAACTGCAAAACAACATGCTCGTCAGACAGATTCTCTAACTGCTTCAGCAACAGCAAGCCGACCATCAGCCGAATAAATTTCGACGACCTGCCGTTGTCGCAACAGTAATGTTTGGTAAACTCATCATCAAAGCGCTACCAATGGATAACGCTGGTCAGTCGTATCAAGGGATATTTTGTATCCAATTGAGAAAATAGTTCCCAATGGAACAGGTGAGTTTGCCCGCTGTTGGGCGTTGATGGTGTTAGCATAATGGATAGCCTATAGTTGAACAAAACGACCAAAAAACAAGGAGGATATTAGCATAAACTGGTTGATTTGATACCAGTATTTACAACTTTATGTTACAAAAATCAGTCATTTACATACTTTTTCAAGGACGACTAAATAAAATCTTTGCATGATTGGTTATTCTACTCTGTGGCGGCGTTGAAACTGGTCTAAATCGGTCATTGATGCTAATAAACTCCCTCATTCCGTGCATTATCGCCTTGCCACAAAGCAAAATAGTCGACTATGCAATGGTCTCAATCAGAGAGGAAGGAGGCATCTCTAATCGCTTGCCAGTAAATCCCAGATAGCATTATCTACCGCTTTCTCAAAACCAGGATCGTTGCCTGGGCTGGCGGCACAATGCCCCCAAGGAGAATCGTATGGCCGCAAATCTACAGTCGGAATATAACGCGCTTCAAAAACATTGTCTTCGGGTGGAAAATAGAGGTCTTGCTTGCAAGGCATCAGAATGGTTCGCGCCCGAATTGCCGTCAGTGCCAGTTGAAAATTACCCTTGTAGAGAGGCCCTTCACTGATATCAATTGCCTGCCAAGTTGCCAGCTTGGATAGAAGATTGTTGGCATCCCAATTCCTCACATGGTCATTCTCCCAATCTATCAACAAATCCTCAATCGTTTCAAAGCCAAGCTGATGATAAAGCGCCTCACGGTAGAAGGTCTGCGAAAAAGCCCAGCCCGCGTAGACCCGAGCAAAAGCGCGAAGACCTTTTGCCGGAGGTAACGCATAATCGCCACCGTTCCAGGTCTGGTCAGCACAAAGTGCCGCTTTGACTCCTTCAAGAAAGACATAATTGTGTGGCGATGTTTTTGCGGAGGCGCAAAACGGCAAGATAGCATCAACAAAATCGGGGAACTGGGCCGCCCACTGATAGGCTTGACAACCTGCCATTGACCAGCCAGCGACAAGCGCAATTCGCCTCACGCCTAAATGCTCAGTGAGCAACTTATGTTGGCAAGCGATATTATCCCAAAGTGTTATGTGGGGAAATCTAGGGCCATTCTGAGGGGAGGGACTATTGCTCGGCGAAGAAGATAAACCGTTGCCAAACAGATTGATGGATACAATAAAATGCCTTTGCGGATTAATCGCCCGATTAGGACCAAAAAACCCCTCATTTCTTTGGTGGGAGCCAGTGTAAAAAGTCGGCAAGACAATGACATTGTCTCTGTTTGCGTTTAACTTGCCATAGGTTTTGTAAACCAATACGGCAGAACGCAATGTTCCGCCTGACAACAGCGAGACATCGCCAAGTTTATATGCTTCGCCACCCACCGGCTAATAGAGCCTTAGATACTCTTTCACTTCCCATTCGGTGACCGTTTGGTGATAGCGATTCCATTCATCCATCTTGTAGGCAAAAAACTGCCGCAACATTGATTCACCCAATACTTCTTTAGCAAAATTATCTTGTTGCAATTGCTCAAGTGCTTCTAGTAGATTACGAGGTAGTGGCGTAATATTGGAATTTTTTATTTCACCAGCACTCAATGCGTAAAGATCAATATTAAGAGGAGCACTAGGGTCAATTTTGTTGTTGATACCTTCAATCGTCGCCGCTGTGGTCAATGCCAACGCTAGATATGGGTTCATGCACATATCCGCCGCACGATTTTCTATGCAAAACCGACTTTGTGGAAGGCGAATCATACATGAACGGTTATTGTCCCCGTAGACCATATGGGTTGGCGCCCAAGTAACCGTGCCACCTTCAAATCCACCAACCCTAGAAACCAACCCATTATAAGAATTGACTGTTGAGCAAGCGATCGCAACCAGTGCTGCTCCGTGTTTGAGTAACCCGCCAATAGCGTGGTAGGTTGCGTCTGAAAAATTTCCATCATCGCCTTGTAGTATATTTTTGTTATCCAAAGTGCTCGTCAGGCTAAAATTTATATGTGCCCCTGAACGCCAATCACCAGTTGTCGGTTTGGGCATAAAGGTGATGAACATATTGTGTTTTTTGGCAATCTCCTTAAGCAGAACTCGCAAAAAAACTAGGCGATCCGCCATCTGAAGTACGTTGGTATGAGTGAAGTCAAGTTCAAATTGGGAATAAGCACCCTCTGCGACTACATCTTTCAACCCCCACCCTAATTCATTGAGAATGTCAATCATTTCCCCTAAAAACCCCATCGACTCAATGCTATATTCTGCGTCGTAACCAAAAGCCTGTCGACGCGGACGCAACCCCTTTCCTTCCAGAGGGTCGTCATCGACTGCTTTGACTGGCTGACCATTTTCCCAACGCATTGCAATAAATTCAGGTTCAATGCCACAATAAGCTTTGTAACCTGCATCCCCAGCATTCTTAATCGCCCGCTTAAGCGTTTGACGCGGACACAGGTTATAAGGTTTATCTTCCCACCATAAATCAGCAAATACCCAAGCACAACGCTTGTCCCAAGGGCAGATGACCAAACTGTCAATATCCGGAACAGGGATTTGATCAGAATCGGCAGGGCCTAATTCGGGAACAAAGGAGATAGAATGCACGGCAAATTGTGGACCTTTGCCGGCACACAAGGATTCAAACTCGCAGAGGGGTACCGGCTTGGTTTTAGGAATACCTAACATATCAATCCAGCAGGATAAGATATATTTAACGCCTAATTTTTCAAGTTCTGCCTTAGTGGTCGCCACGCGATGTTTGTCTGGCAACGCTTCTGCCATGGATGTTGGATATGGGTCTATCATGACTGCTCCTTTTTTTGAATTTGGTTTATATTAAGAGATCTTTGCATCATTGGTTATTTCACTTCGTGGCGGCGTTGAAAGCGTACTCAACCGGTGATTGATGGCGTATATATCCCTCATTCCGTGCGGTCTCGCCTGCCTGTAGCCTACCTGTGCGTTGCACGCAGACAGACCTGCCGCAAAATAGAATCTCTACTGATACCATGCTCCTCCCTAGCTTTGTTGCGGCATGTCTTCCGGATCAATGCCAGGAACAAAGGTAATGCCTGCCTGTTGTTTCCAATCGTGAGGATAGGCAGCGTAGAATATTACGCATTTTTCATCGCATTCGTAAGCGATTTTGTTATCACGCGGAATGTATAAAACATCTCCAAGCGTAACTATATAAGATTCACCATCACAAGTCAGACGAAAAGTGCCTTCCATGCAATAAATAATCTCGTCGCAGGTCAAGTCCCAAGGAACCGATACTTGATTTAGAAAGTTTAACCCGCCACACATGGTATCGCTGACTTGACTCGTTACAAAAGGCTTAATGTAACTTTTTCCCGGCTCTAGAGTTTGCAAGCGATGCTTTATCTCTGAAAATTTGTACAGTTTTGGTTTTTTATCTTTCATTAATGTCTCCTTTGTTGGTTAATCAAGGCAAATTTTTTCGTTCAATTCAACAACATAACCATCCGGATCCTCAACAAAAGCGAGAACCCGAGTGCCATGTTTCATCGGTGCAGCCGACTTAATAATTTTCACCCCCTGAGCAGTAAGGTAGTCGCACGCCTTGTAAACATCGGAGGTTTCAAGACAGAGATGTCCCCAGCCGTTGCCTTTATCGTAGTACTCTTTTTGATCCCAGTTGTGGGTCAATTCTAAGGTCGGAAACGCATTTTCCGGGCCGTAGCCAATAAACGTATTAGTAAAGCGTCCGCTGGGGTAATCCGTGCGTCTTAGCACTTTCATCCCCAAAATGTCACAATAAAAGTGGATGGATTTTTCCAAATCCAAAACTCTAATCATGGTGTGCGCCAATCTGTATTCTTGATGTTGGTTTTCCTCAGACACGTTTCCTCCCTAAATGTATTTTGATGATGTCATAACCGCTTCAACCACTAGCCTTTGGAATGCATGGACGCTATCCTCCCAGTGAGGAGATAGAACACCACCATCGTCGGCAACGGGCGAGGCACGACCCAGTTGTAATCTTTCGCACATTTCGTGATCTTCTTTATGGACATCCCACCACAATTTTTTCTGAAAGTCAATCTCGTCTTCAGTCATCACCTGCCCCTCCGTTGTATAAATCACTCTTTTTTGTAACATACGTTTAGAATCAATAGGGACGTTTAGATAAACCCCCAGTTGATCGGGAAGATACCGCCCAATAATGAAATTGGGAAATAGTGTCAGGTAACGCGAGCTGACGGAGAGACTACCGCTAACCTTCTTCTTGTCGTCCAAGTCAACGGCACTACCCAAGCAATAACCATCAACAATCGTGTAGTGGTCCCTGAGCGGTTGACTGGTTGTCGTGCGATGCACAAATTGGACATGATAAGGCTCTATGAAGTTTTCCATAATAAATTTCCAGTTGGTAGAAATTTCGCCAAAATCAAGCGTTGCGACTGGGTTGATTTGAGAAAAATCGGTGCCATCCAGATGTTTGATTAGCGGTGCAGCATAGTCTTCAAACGGCATCGCATGACCATCCAAATTGACGAAAATCCAATCATGCCAGACAACCACTCTGACTGCCTTCAAGCCATAATCTGCAACATCAAATCCAGGGGGTTGGTGCTGATTTTTTCCGCCAAAAAAAGGAGTGCTGTGTAACTTGCCATCTAGGTTGTAGCTCCAAGAATGATACGGGCAACATATCAGCTTTCCGACATTCTTTGGTTGCTCAACTAATTTGAGACAACGATGCCGGCACACATTATGAAAAGCGACTATTTCCCCCTCCTTATTTTTGATTAAGAGTAGGGGTTGCCCAGCTACCGTGACCGGGATAGCATCGCCAGGGCTGACCAGTGAATGCGCAAAACCGACAAAAACCCAACACCCAGAAAATATAGTTTCGCATTCAGCCTGCCAAAATGCAGGGTCAGTATAGGCACTGGCTGGTAGCCCGTGTTGCGGCATTCTATCATCTAGAAAATGTGATAGCAGAGCGTTCATCCCCTCTCGCGTCATATAAAAACCTCCTTCTAATGGGCAAGCCAAATGAGTTACTCTGTGACATAGCCCATGCCAAAACAACGTACTTTCTTTTCAAAATTTTGTGGATTCTAAAACAAAGTACAACGCTACCACAGCATTGTACACCTCATGAGACCATTGCATATGTCCCGAAATCCTCGATTGATAGCATTAGAGGTTGTTTGAAATAGTCCCCGCACCGAATAAAGTATGGGGTGTGCGACAATAGTGTTGATCAAAAATCAATTCACCTAATGAGTGAATCACCATTGGAGCAAAAAACATGTTATCACGCCAGCCATTAGTTTTCTCCCTAGCCGGAGGCGGCAAGAAAGGAATGACCGCCTACAGTGGTTTGACGCTCCTTTACAGCGTGATGAAACAAATCGGGTTGTCGTCAGCCGTTGAATATCACTTTCCCGCTCCCGGCAGTGGTCGTGGTTATTCGGCCTTATCGATCGAGATCTTTGCATAATTCACCGAAATCCCCTATCTGATAAAATGAAGCTAATAGTAGTCTACAAAGACTTTCTCTTTAGCCCTTCCCCAATAGTGACTCATTGTGTCTTGGAAAAAACCCACACACCACTCATTGGCCGTTCAACCTCGATCGCTCAGCGAACTGGATGCAGTGCATAACATCATTGACTGGGAAGAGGTAGAGCAAACGCTATCTTCCCTTTACGCTTCGAGCCGGGGGGTCGCCCGCGTATCCGCCGCTACTGATGTTCAAGATATTGATACTTCAGACGTGGTACGATTTGAGCGATGAAGGGGTAGAGAAGCAGGTAGCACGGGATTTGATGTTTCGTCGTTTCATTGACTTGAGTCTGTCGGGCTCGGTGCCGGATCACACGAGCATTTGGCGGTTTCGGGAGTTATTGAATAGGGAGCAGTTATTAGAGCCATTGCTGGATCAAATCAATGCACACTTGGAACGGCACCAGATAATCGTTTCGTTGGGTTCTGTTCGCATTATTGATGCGACAGTGATAGAAGCGAAGCAGTCTCGGAAACGTCGCGGTCGGGCTGGTCAGACCAGGCAAGACCGTGAAGCGGCTTATAATGTCAAGGTAACGGCCGATGGTAAGCGCCCGACGACGTACGGTTTCAAATGACAGGTTAATACGGACGAGGACGGCTTTATCCGGAAGATGACGTATACGGCAGGGAATGTCCATGACTCACAAGAGTTTGATAAGTTACTAGGTAAAAGGGGAGGCGCGGTCTATGCGGATAAAGCCTACGCGAATAAACACAATGATGAACAATTAGGCCAGACGAACAACCAGGTTTTACACCGCGCGTCTGTCAACAAACCGTTGACCGATCAACTAAAAGTAGAGAACACGTATTGGTCGAAGCCTCGGTCGATGGTAGAACGAGTTTTTGGATTACTGAAACACCATCATGGTTTAAGGAAGGCACGTTATCTGGGTTTGTTGAGGAATAAGAGCAGGGCGCAGTTGATTGCGATCAGCCATAATCTTAAGACCGGGCTAAATACATTCAGAGACCTTTGCATAATTGGTTATTTTACTCTGTGGCGGCGTTGAAACTGGTCTCAATCGGTCATTGATGCGAATAAACTCCCTCATTCCGTGCGTTTTCGCCTGGCCACGAAGCAAAATCCCTCTTTATGCAAAGGTCTCATTCAAAGCGATGTTAGAGTGTGAGGATTATTGCATCTAAAGGGTAAAAAGGTTAGAAATAGGGAAATAACGGTTGAGAAAGCGTCGAATACGGCGATTTTATTAGAATGATGCTAAACAATGACCGATTTATGCAAAGGTCTCTTGATAACGGCGTTCCCTTTCTCGTGCGCTCATCAGTAATACCCCCGATGATCGCTACCTGCCTTCAGGTGGTAATGGCTTTTCCATGGCTTTATCCGGTCAGTCAATAAATGACCTGAGTCTGACTGATAAACCGCGAAAAAGCGGACATTTCTACTTTTCCCAAAGCGGACATTATTACGTTGCCGTAACAACAATGACCGATTTATACAAAGGTCTCTGATAATCTCTATAATATAGGTTGTTTATTATTCCTGGAGAAGGAATCTTCATGACAACAACAACCAATCAATCACAAACTGGCGGACAACCTTTTAGCAGACTTATCGCATCGCCTGTTGGACATGATGTAGTATCAAATGAATTTAGGTTTTGTGGTGTCGGGCACGGGGTTAAGTCAGCGGGGAAGAATGAGGTCCGGTACGCGGTTGGGTTGGCGGAGAAGGCATCGTTATCTGTTACTACTCGTTACTACGCCGACAAGGGAGGTGATGGTCGTACCTCCCGCGAGACATTGAAGGTACTTGGTTTGAAGGATGAGGATGGCATAATGAAGCGTGTTGTCGCCTGCCGGGCGCAGGCAGGTGGTAAGCAATTGAGTATTTGGCAATGCTTTCATAACAAACTGCTAGTACGGCAGCGAAGTAGCATAGAGCGTTTATTTGAGGCTTTGGAACGGATATATGGTTGGGTTCAGTCGCGTTATGTGGGGTATGGCGCCAGCCATGAATCCTTATTCAATGGTCTCAAAATATCGAATTTCGGCAACCATCTTTATTTCGCGTAGGTGGTGTGATGCAACGAAACCGTAGATTTGCTAAGATAGCCCACGGCCATCATCGACAAGTAGGTTTCGTTCACGCGCTGTTGTTGTTGCTTGTCATTTTGGGGCTGAGCATCTGGGGCGTTTCGGAGTTGTCTCAGCGGGTAGAGACGGCGCAACAGGAAAAGTCAGAATCTTCTAATGCTAGTATCCGAGAAGCGACTGACCAGCTTTTCAGATACGCCTTGAATCCGCCTCCGGAGTCGACCTTGGAACACGAAGAGCAGGCATCTTACAACGCTTATGTGACCAACCACTGGCGCGGTGATAGGGCAGGGGCAAGTGCTATTGGGGCCCGCGCTATTGGCCCCTTCCGTTATTTCTCCCTACCCTGTCCAGACGTTGCTGGAGGTGACGGCAATCTGGACGGGATATCTGATTCATGGAAAGCTTCCTGTGCGGGTGGTGGCACGGTCCCCCTTGCTTCGGGTTCCCGTTTTGGTCTTTTCCCTTGGCGCGATGATTTTCAATTATCGGGAGATTCTGGTGGCACCCTTGCGGCACCGACCTACGAGAGTCGCTATCTACGCGGTTTGGGTAACGATCGGTCTTTATTAGACGGTTGGGGCAACCGTTTTTGGTACGTCGTATCCGACAACTTGATTGATTCGGTTATTCGCACTGATGATGGTGCGGCTGTACAACACCGAGCCATTAATCCGCATGCTCTCCTCCGCGAGCAAGGCAATTGGATAACCGTCAAGGATGAAAGCGGCCGTATCATATCCGATCGGGTTGCGGCGGTTGTTATTGCCCCGGGCGCGTTCGGTTCGGGTAACACCGGCGTTCGTATTCCTGTGGACAGTTTAGAAGGTTTCGTAACCGACAATCAGGGTCTCATCGTCTTGCCCTCTGTGGCAATAACTAGCCATGCGACCCTTCATTTGGCCTACTTGGAACCGTCCACTTACGGGCGATTGTTGTTGAGTGTCAACGAATTAACCATTCGTGCGCCATTGTCGAATGACAACAGTATTGATCAAGTCGACTACATTACGATTGAAGATTTGGTCACCGATGATGGTATTGGTATAAGGGATGTTGAAGCGAGTGGGGCACGTAGCATTTACGACATTCCAGCGGGTGCTAACGGCTCTTCAGGTGTTGTTCAGTTACTGGAGGAGCACCTTGATCGGTTTGGTTATCTGCCTGATCCAGTCATGCTGGACGAACGGACGGCGATGAGTCGCGATCGTCAATCGGGCACCCCTCCGCAAACGACGATAACTGTCGCCTATACAAAATTGTCTCTAGAAGTGTTAGTGAAGACGCGAATTAACCGCATCACGGGGGCAACGACGACGGTAACGACAACGACAACGGTTGCCTTGCCGCGCAGTGCGGAACTGCCAGTGCAACAGGGGGCTAAAATCAGCACACTCTCTTTACCTCTCGCGGTTGAGGTCTATATCCGCTTATCTGAACTTCCGCCGGTATACTTTGCTCGGCCAGCGAGAACAGGCGCTCAACTTCGCGATGGTGATTTGCTCCTATCTCCCTTAGGCATCCCCCCCTATAACAGCGGCTTAGTCGATATGAACACGATATTGAATATTGAGCCGCTGACTGATGGTGGGGTTCGAGCGTTGCGAACAGCGGGGCACCATCCGGGGACAGACATCTTTTTCGGTCTTGGTGGTTTTGCATCATCACACACCTCACCCTTTGATGTTAATATTGGCGGTGTAACTAGCAACATCAGCAATTTTGGTAATCTGAAGACTGACTCTTCGGTCGTGGGTGCCTTGTCAGTTGTGCTCTCTGAAGATGCCTACGGCTACATTATTGATGACGGACTGGGGGACATTATGGAATATCCAAATGGGCGTGATAATAATTTCATTGAGGGGCTTCCTCCCTACGCAGCAAAAGTGCTTATCCCGTCCGGCACCTTACTGACTTTGGATGGAAGAGACGGACCACTGGCTATCCACTTCCCACTCAGTTACGTTTCGGAAGGAATTTTCAATCGTTTTTCCGGGAAATGGGAGATAAATAGCGTCACACCACAGGTTGTCAAGTTGGTTTCTGATCGGACGCAAGTAGCCAGAGTCACTGTTCCGGTTAGTCTGGCGATGGAAGTAGGTGACATTGGTTTTCTGCCCACTGCTTCGGAAGTGCCGGTAGATGAGTATTGGGGCTACGGTAGTGGTGCAACGGCTCACTTGTCTCTCTCAGCAGACCATATCTCGGTCAGCGACTTAAGTGTTGATCTTCCGATTTATGTGCATTCCTCGTTAATCATTATTCCTTTGTTGCCATCGGGTGTGGTTGGGCCGAGGGGTGGCACGCCGCTGGCGAAGCCGGTGGTCGTGCCAGATCGATCGAATATGGTTTTGCCGATTGACTCGCTGTTGATTTACCGGAAGAATTCGACGATTTTTCTGGAGGAGTCGTTCTCTCTGCCACAGGATACGATTGTTAGATTGCCGGCTGAAACGATACTGACGGTCCAGGTGCCGGACAATTACGTCAGTAGCGGAGGTTATCAGATGGGCAATACACGATCGACCGTCATCAAGGTGACGTTGAGAAACGGCGGTCTGATTAGAGGTATTGGCGGCAATAGTGCCGTTCGCCCCATTCTTTTTGGCAGTAGCGGTAGCCGCAAGGCGCGGCATTTCAGCATTGAGATGCGTGGCCCGAGCCGCCTAACAGGGGGCAGTGGGTTCTCGGCAGTGGATCAGCCATTTCCGGCCGACAGTCTATTCTGGCCGGTGAGTGCCAAGGGGTATTTTGGTGTGCCGGTGCTAACACTGGCGGTTGGTTCGGTGCTGAGTGCGGATGCACCGGTGGAGGCTGCTTTTCTGACCTACCCACGTCGCGTCCTCTTGCGTGACCGTAGTGTCTCGCCGGCTTCCATTTGGATTGCCCGTAACACGTTGAACGCCGGTATTGAGCTAGACAACCTTCGCGGCCTGTTGCCCCCGAACAGATTTGAAAATATTACTAACTTCACGTTGACACTTAATCTCAATGAAAGCAGTCAATTTTTGATTCCTGCGGGTTCTCAGATATTGATGGGGAATAAACAGGAGTTTGTCACGCCGGGTGAAAAAGAGACACTTTTTACTGATGTTGTTATTCCAGCGAATAGCAGCTTCTTCGCCCCCGCGGCTATCACCGTTCTGGTTGATCAAGTCAGTTCGAGCGGAGAAAACTTTTTCTCATTCGCTTTGGGTGAAGATTTGAGATTAAATTTAGCCGGTACGGTGATGGCGACCCTACCCACAATGACAATAACTGCCGGTATCATGCGGAATCGGATGGCGTTGTTTCCCAAGGTTGACATGTACGTATTTTCAGGGGGGGCGGTAACGCTTATTCCGGCCGGTAGCATTGTTGATTTACTTGCGGGCGAGGTTCACTTTCCGTCTGGTTTGCAAAAATTGCCACGTGTTGCGGATGACCTCAATTTGGTCTCGAACGGCGATGCTTACATCTATCTTGACGATCCGGTAACGCTCGCCTATGGTTATGATAGTTTTTTGGTCACCGGCTACGTTTCAGAGCCGTTGCCGAGCGTTCAGGCAGTCCAACAAGATAACATACGTTCTTTTGATACCTACTACAGCAGTTTTTCTGCTGACACATTTGTTCAAACTGAGGGTCAGATAGTAACGGCAGTAGCGGGAGCGGGTGAACGATATTTAGTGCTAGGTGCCGGCACCTTTATAGTCATCCCGCGTGGCAGTCCGATTGATTTTCTATCGCCCTCTGCGAATCAAACGATTTCTCCCCCTTTGAATCAATCCGACTATGCTTTCTTACCGCCTTCCGCTTATGCCATCACCAGTGAAGACGCTATTTTTATGGTCGGGACGGTGACGGTAACCGTTTTATCATTCGCCAACAGTGAAGTGACTTACATTAATTTAGGTTACGATACCTTAGACGAGAGGCGCTATGCCTTCGTTGATCACCCCAATTATCTGAGTGGTGAGCCGGTAATATTTTTGACGGAATCTGGTTATCTGGTGGAGGAAAAAGTGGATCCAGCGTATGCTGACAATTTTAGGGTGAGGATTGAGCGAGGTTCCCGTTTGGATCTTTACGGTAACGTTGAAAAGCGCGCTGACATCGGCATCAATGCCGAATTTTTGCCGGTTAACGAAGGTACGTTTTATCGTGATTTTCCGTTACTCTACGCGGTTGCACCGGAATGTCGTCGTCTGACATCATTGGGTCGGGATTGTGCGGAAGGCGACAGCGAGGGTCTGCATTTTGCGATAGAATCTGGGGAAGAGATAACGTTGGATGAGGAGCTGACAGCCCCAGCTGCTTTTTTGGTTACGATTTATGCGCCGGGGGCGGCGGATAGAGCCAGTTTGGTTGTTGAGGTGACCGATCTAGGCGCCGCGTCGCCAGCATCGACGATGACCGTTTCGGGGGTAGAAGTTGGTAACGATGGCGGCGTGCGACTGTTGACGAGCGGCTATTTTCCCGCCATCAACAGTATCCTGAGGGTGGCTTCTAGCGGTGATGTATCTGATCGTACCGAGATGAGGGTCTATTTTGGGGCGGCAGAAGGGAGTAATTTGGCCGGTCTACATTATGCTTCTTTATCGTCAGGGCAATCGTTAACGATTCATGTGGGTGGTTATGTTGGTGACCACTACGCGGCGGCGGCGGGT
>JAULKO010096116.1:0-21426 GCA_032356045.1 Mediaster aequalis | reverse complement strand
TGTAGAACAATCTCTCTCTCTCTCTGTTGTTACTTTCAACCATTCAACAAAACTCTCATAACTTTTTGACTCGTACTATCTAAGGACTAGTAAGATGATGTGTTGATGTATTGAAAATGTATGCTTTGATTTTGGATGTAAAAACAATGGAACATTCATTTTCTTTAGAATCTGGCGCATGAGGGAAATCATGCGTTGGTATTTGTTTTTTTCATGAAATGAAAAGTATTGAGTAGTTCATGGATCTAAATGATTAGTTTAATGAATCATTAGGTAAAATCTTGATGATTTCTAGGTAGCCGTATTATCTTATTCATTTCGCAAGTGTAGAATAACTACTATATATTAATACAGTAATGTTACGTTACCATACTGTACCATTATTTACTTGCATTTTGGATAAGAGTTTTTTATTTATCATTTCCTTGAATTTCAATCCCACATTTTTCAGCTGGAGTCTGATTATCCAAACTCATGTGAGGTCTAACATAGTTATGGAAAATCTGATAACCGCTAAAGATTATGGAGTCTGTTTTCTTGACTCCTCTTGAAACTTTTTCCCTGTCTCTAAAAGAACCGTTCCATCTTTCCATTTTGTTGTTGTTCATATCTCCCTTTAGGCGAATGTGTCTTATGTGAACTGATCTTGGAGCTTTGTTTGTCCAAAATTCTTTCATGTGAGCTTCATTGTAACTGCCCAGACCATCAGTAATCATTACTTTAGGTCGTTTGCCTGCTTTCTCTTTAGCCTGTCTAAACAAACCTGTTACATCATGTCCTTCTTTTCTATCTGCAACTTCCTTTGCAATTAGGAAACGTGTTTCATCATCAATTAGTGCAAATAGATACTTCATATCGCCTTTAATTTTTGTATAAATTTCATCTGCTCTCCATGCATCACTAACATCAGGAGTAATATTGTCTAGATATGACTCCATAATCTTTGTGAATTTCTTAATCCACTTGTAAATAGTAGAATGAGCAACATTGACACCTTCTAATCTTAAGAATTTTTGTACTCCTCTTAATGATTCACCTGTAAAGTACAACTGCATAGCAGAAGTTACAGATTGAGGATTGACAGTTAGTTTTTCAAATCCAAGATTGAATGAGAATCTTTTCTTACAATCCTTGCATGAGAATCGTTGCAAGTCATAGTTTTTGTTATGTCTAATGCCATGTTTTCTAATATTTGATGATTCACATTGAGGACATTTATCGCAAGATACTTCACTAATCGTAATTTTGTTCTTCTCTCTGACTTGTTGATTTATCTTGATACTAAGTGATATTGCGATTGAATGCTTACAGGTAATCTTGCGGAATTTAGAGTCTGGACATGAGCAAATCCAACCGCTTTCAGTAGATACAATATCATAGATTCTCTTTGAAGTTAGTGAGTGAATTTGGTAATGATGTTCATCTAATGCTATGATGTGACAGTTAGGATTATCAAGAATCTCTTTTGCTCTTAATTCTCGTGGGTTTACTTGTTCCATTTTCGGTACCTAATAATATAAAGATGTCGGTACCTAAAGTTTATCTAGGTAATAGTTACAATAGTCACTATGAAGCTTCAAAAACAACTTTCTCGACGTGTTGGAGATGAGGAATATGCAAAATGGGTTGTAGTAATTCCACCTGAGAAAATTAAGGAGCTTGGCTGGATAGAAGGTACTGAGTTAGAATCTGATCCTAAAAGTAACAAGCTTACTCTGAAACCGAAGAAGGAATAGGTTTCTCTTTTACCATATTGTCTAAGAATTGTTTTAAATTGCTTAATTTTTCATCAGAGAATTTTTTCATTTCTGCCAACTCTCCTATAGATGCCATTCGTACTGGATATTTTTCGTCTAGTTCTTGCATATTTTTTACTTGTTCACGTGCATCTGGAATAAACCACACATGAGGCTCGCCACCAACAGAATCATCTAGTTTCAATTCAATTACATAGTTTATCACCATATATGCAACTCGTGCAAAATCTTTCATTGTCATTTCTTTATACCAAAATTTTTCTAACAGAAATGAACCATAAGGCACCATATCAATATCAATCATCTTCTATCTAGCCTTCCTCTTTGATTTCTTTTTAGGAGTTGATTTTTTGATGGTTTTCTTTGGGGTTTTACTATTTGTTTTAGAGTTGTTCGTACTGTGTGCTTTTTGACGTTTGTCCAAATCCTTGAATATTTTAGTGGATTTACTAGTCACCAGCTCATCTCCAGGTAATGTGCCAATGTTATCTACATCTACATTCCAAATTGAATATTTTGCTGCAGATTTTCTCTTTCTCTTGGGGGTTTTGTTTTTATTGCCTATGCCAATTTCAGGTATTTTTATGGCTACGGGAGTTCGGATCACTGGAACTTTGGATGTTGTGATAAATGGGGGATTGATTATATCAGTTGCAGTGTCAGATTCAGGAGTAAATACAAATCTAAATACAGGCTTTTCACGTATTCCTTGTTTGCCTGGTTGTACCAATAAATCATATAGCATTGATTTTTGTTTTTCTTCTTGTTTTGATTTTGGTATTGTTGTTGGTTTTAGTACTTGTTGTTCTAGAAAATCACCCATCTTGAATGTCTCTGTTTGTTGAGTTGGAGATTTGACTGCTTGATCAATCATCATACTTTGTTGTGTTTGTCCTAGTAAACTATCCAACATTGGTGTATTGATTAATTTTGGTCTGTTTGGATGTAGCACTTGCTCTACTATGGTGATATCAGATTGTTTTGTTGGAGATTTTAGTTTTGTGTTAGATGTAAACTTTGATGATGTGGATTTTGTTGAAGTGGATTTTGTTGAAGTAGATTTTGAAGGTGTGGTGTTTTTATGACCTTGTCCAAATTGTTTTTGCCATCCATTGTTTTTTGATTCTGTATTTACTAAATCCTTTACAGTTTTCTTAAAGGGTGTAGTAGCACTATCTTTCTTAGTACCTATACTGTCTGGTGAATCTAATTTTTTCACATCAGAATTGAATCCCTTGAGTAAATTTCTTTTCTCTGTGGTGACATATACACTACTTGGCATTTTATCAGTTCCAAATGTTGCAAATTTTGGATATTTTTCCAAGAATGAATTATCGATATCAGTAATCATTGCTTCTGGCTTTAGATATTTCGAGATTGCAGGGTTTGACACTTTTTCTAAATTATCTGCATTACCAGGTGCATAAGTGACATCATCTCCAAGGGGTAGAGTATCAGAGAATTCTTTTTTACTATTTGATTTTACAATAATTCCTTTTGGAGTAATGACATTATCTGGATCAACTGGTGTGAATACAGTTGATTTTTTGTTTTTGCCAATTTTATAAAGAATGCTTGGTAGTTGTACCTTATTTTCAGTACCTGCAGTAATCAGGAATGAATCAGCAGATATCTTTTCAATTTCAACTGGTGTGTCACGATTAGATTTTTTGATCGCATCTGCAAGTTTAGGAGTGGTTCTCCTGAATATCACATCATCTTCTAATTTTTCAGCAAGTCGTTTCTCGTCGATTGTCTCAAATATTTCCTCGCCTAATTTTCGAGCTTTTCCTTTGTTTTTAATTCCAGATATGGATGATTTCACAAATATGGCACCCTTTGTTGCAGGGATCGGCACAAGAAATAGTCCCGCCTCTATAACTGCACTTGCTGCGTTAAACGTTGCAGAACGCCCTGTCTCTTTACCTTCAATAAGACCATCCAATAAAGTTGGTTTAAGTTTTGTAGATATCTCGTGTTTTAAATGTCTGTCACTTGGTAATTGACCCAGAGAATCTCTTTTGAAGCCTGCATCCCAATCTCTTTTTGCAGATTCAGGGATTGCTGCAAATACCTCAACTAGATTGTGTAGTGGGTTTTTGGCAGCATCCATAATGTCTTGTAATGGATTTGAGTTGTCATCGCTTCCTCGGATAATCTCGAGTATTGGACTGCGTTTTTCTTTTGTGGATTTTACTCCATAAAGATATTCCAAAGAGCCAGGTAAATAGTAAGATGTTTCTGTTTCAGGCTTTGGTATGTTTTGAGAAGGAACTGTAATGGTTTCTGTTTCAGGCTTTGGTATGTTTTGAGAAGGAACTGTAATGGTTTCTGTTTCTTGTTGTTTTGGTGTAATTGGTTTTGTCAATTCCTCAAAGACATCATCATATACAGGTTTTTCACGTAATTTCTTTTCAATTAATACACCCGATGAACCAACCTCTACACCATCACGATATGTCACATTTGCAGTCCCCACATAGGGGTTATTTTTCATCGCATCTTTTCTATATTTTATTGCATTATCCCATGAAGCGGCTCCAGTGACTTTTAAAAATAATTCCTTTTGCTGTGTCTGTGTCGTATCAAATGTTTGTTCTGCCTTTTGAGATTGGGCTAGTGAAGTTCCAAGTATTGAGACAGGCGTATTTGCATAATTTGTAAAAAAAGAACTGTCATGAATTTTATGTCTAGTACCTTTTGCTTTTTGAGGTTCTTTTAGTTGGGATAGTAGTTCAATCCGACCTTCATTTAATTGCACTCCAGTTGAATCTCTTTTTGATTCATACTCTCGGATTGTCTTTTCATGATTCTCTTTTGCTTTAATTGCATTAGCCTTTGCATTTTGAACAGAATTCCTCATAGATGTATTTCTCTGAGTGTCTCGACGTCGCAGTTCTTTTTCATATGCTCGTATCAAGGTATTATTACCATATTTTTTCCAG
Source organism: Mediaster aequalis (assembly GCA_032356045.1). NCBI lineage: Eukaryota > Metazoa > Echinodermata > Asteroidea > Valvatida > Goniasteridae > Mediaster > Mediaster aequalis. The sequence continues at coordinate 16,724 of JAULKO010096116.1, read as the reverse complement.
TCCCTATACCAAGTTCCGCCAAAAGTAACATTTTGGTATTTGTCTGCAAAATCTACTCTCTGTAATGCAGTATTTTTTTGATTTTTTAATACATTTATTTTTCCATTGATGCGTTTCACTTGTGATTGAGATATGGGAACCGTACGCCACCCATAGAGATTTTTGCCTCTTGAACGTCCAACCTTAACCCATTTTTTTTCTTGGGGTTTGCTGCGTTCTGCAATTAACTCATTTATTTGAGAATCATATTTTTCTGTGATATTTTGTCTGTCCTGTTGTAGTTGTTCGACTTTTGCCTTTTCTGCTGCAATTCTATTTTCTTCTACTTTTTGTTCTGCCTCTAACTGTTTTACTTGGTTGTCATATTCTGCTTTTTGTTTTTCATGTTCTTTAAGATCATTTTGATACTGTTGTGTTTCTTGCTGTACTTTATGTTGTTGTTGTATCTTTTGTTGTTTTTCTTTGTTTGCAGTAATATCTGCTTGAGCGATAGAGCGATCCTTGTTTGCACGCATTTTTTCTTGTAATGTTGGTTCAGTCATGGTATCATAAAATCTAACTAGTAACTTTTGTTTCCATAATCGTTACTAGCATCAGGGTTTGTAAAATCACCAAAGGCTTGATTTAGTTTTTCTAAAGGGTCTTTTGATTTTTTATCTTTACCTGCAAATGAAAATAATGCCTGTGCAGTCTTTGTTGTGTTTAGTAAATCCAATAGTTTTCCATTTTCTGATGACTTTGCACCAAGAGCACAATCCATCGAATATGCAATTTCAAGTAAGAATGATCTCAGTCTTGGTTCTGCTGACTTTGCCAATGAGCGAAACTGCTCCAAATCTCTAACTAGTAATTCCACTCCGACCTCGCTAGGAAAAATACTGGTACGGTATCGAAGTAAAGTAGGATCTAATGGCTTTTCAGGATCATAGCCTGAACCAGCCTCTATAATTGATATTATTCCAGAGTTGAGCGACATAGAATTATTGCACCAGGATATTATAAAAAATCAGAGTTGGAACTTACTTTCAAAATTATTCTTCCAAAATCTTTTGAATATCATCAACTTTATCATGATTAAGGGAATATTGAAATCCATAACTTGTAGGATGCTTTAAGATATAATTTATTTTGACGAGTTTTTTTATTGCTTTCTCAACATTTCCTTTCTCATGAGATGGAAATCCATGTTTCAAATCATCTAATCCATGATGCTTACCGCCACAAATATTATGCATCAACATCTTTTTGAGAATTTTTTTACTAACTGGATTAAAATCCATTATGAAATATATTACATAATCTTGCATATTAATATTATGAAATGATTTACATAATATTATGGAATTAAGTAACTATTATATCCTAGTCATATGATAAATAGAGTACATGAGTCAAGTAAGTAAACTCTCTTCTAAAAGAGAGGATTTCAAAACCACTGTTTCCAGAAACGATATCTTAGGACAACAAAATAATACATCTGGAAGTATTTCTAGAAAGGCTGTTTTCAAAAATACAAATCCAGATAAGGTTCTAGAACTAGGTTCCCTTGAAAGTATATTTCCTTGTTCTAGATCAAAGATTTTAGATTTTCTTTGTGTATTTGATGAATATGATTATTCCATATCAGATATTGCCAGATATTCTGGAATATCATTTAAAACTGCGTTAAATGAGGTTCGTGTATTGGATTCAGAAGGAATAATTATTCATACAAGAACCGCAGGTAAATCAATAATGTATAAACTCAATCCAGATTCTAAAATTGGAAAATCAATTAATAAACTGGCTCTAGATATCGCAGTAAAACATGTAAAAGAGAATCATAGTTAGAATGATTTTATTGTCCTCTGTTTGTAATTAGTACAATTATGGTGTACAAAGTGTAAAGCCCCAAAGGTATCATAAGTAAGAATACGACATCGCCAGGCAATCCTAAAGAGTTGATAAATCCTGCAATGAATCCACCTGCTAGAAAATTTACAAAATCCAACAACCCAGACAGAATGCCTGCAAAGTTCTGAGCTGACTGCACCACCCACTCTATTGGGCTTCCAGTACTGTTTAGAGGCGATGTAGCGTCTAGTATTAAACTAGATGTATTGGGGGTCTCAACTAATACGAGAGGTTCTTGATTTACAGGGGAGCGCAATACATTATTTGGAAATGCTCCAATGTAGTAAAACTGGAATATCCCAATAAATGCATTAACTGTAAATAGTGCACCATAGATTTCAAGAATTACCTTATACAATGTTATACCATATCTCCCATCATTCCATCACTCTCTTTCGCAATACCTCATAGAATGCAAGACCAGCAGATATTGCAATAAGTGTAATTGAGATTTCAAAGGGAAGCGATTCTGCTTGATCAGTCCCAATCACCACAAACATTCCAATGAATCCTGCGTATGTGAAATTCCTAGTCAAAATGAATACTAGAGATATGATTGGAAAATATACAACTGCAACAAACCAATCCCCCAGATAATCAACAAACAAGGCATGCTTTATGGCACTCCACGGATTGGAAATAAATCCGCACATCTGGGATTCATTAGTTGCAAAGCATGGCACTTCTTCACCATTAACTGTATAGATATCATCTGAATGTGTTGCATATGCTATTGATGTTATAGTGGATGTAATCGATAAAAACAACATTGGCATGAAAAGTAAAAATTGTATTTTATGGACTGCCAATGTTAAAACCATTTGTAATAATACTAATGTCAAAATCATTGAGAAACTGTAACAGTATGATTACCCCAACTATACCAAATAGCAAATATGATGCAGGGAACCAGTTCTTAGGTTTTGTAGTACGTAACCCCTTGAATCCCTTGTTGAGTTTTGATAGTGAGACCATGATGTTTATGGCATCTTTTGGCTCGTATGTGTGAAAGTTTTCTGCAATCAAATCCAACCCGTGAGGTAGAGCAGTTGATACCTGTAATAGTTGGGTGTCTCTGATATAGTCAATTAGCCCCTCAAAAGTTAATGTTTTATCTTTCATTTTACTTTCTAAAATTAAAGCATCCTCTTGAGTGATGAATGATTCTGTTGCCAGTTGTTTTATTATGAGATAATTTGTTTGGATTTCAGAAATTGGTGCCAGTTCCCCTGATTCACCTTCTAGGTTTGCTGCATCCTCATTTGCTCTAGTTTGTGCAATGTTTTCGTTGTGTTGTGCAATCTCCTTTTGCAGTGATTTTATCACCACAGTCATTTTTTCTGTATCAAGTTTTGATTGTTGTTGTAACTTTTCTTTAGATAGTATTCGGAGTTTAATTCCTTGAAGTATATTTTTTCTTGTAATCTTTGTTAGTTTGTTTAGTGCTGCCCACCTGTATAGTTCTGCTAGCAATTCAGGGGAAAACGGATTTTGGTTTCTTGTATCAAAGAAATACACGGGTGTTTTATTCATAAAATGAACATATTCTGGCTTTATCTCAAATAAACCCCAGTCTGGATCAACAAAATATTTTGAGTGTGGAGGTAATTTCCTAACTAATAATTGCTTTCCTGGTGCAAAGATTATCGCCACTGGAACTTTGGATGTTGTGATTTGGTATGATGGAACGTACAAATTTGACAGATTAAGAAAATCATTACCTTTTTTCAAGATGAGATTATTCTTGTGAATTGATATAAAATAATAGAGTTGGAATTAATTATTTTTTTCTTTTTAACACCAGAGTTATCGCCATAATTATTACAATTCCCCAAAACCAAGCAGGCAAAATAAAAATTCCTGTAGCATGTAATAACCCAGATAATATAATTAGAATTATTGTAAATATCGGAACAGTTTTCGGTGAAGCCATCACGCCGATTATTAAAAATCCAAAGGTAAAAATTCCCATTCCAAAATAGATGCCACCATGATTCAAAATCCATTCATTCAACTCGTTTAGTGGTGTATGCCCTTGTATTGGTTGTCTCTGAGGAGGAGGAGGCGGCGAATTATTTGATGCATTATTGGTAGCATATGCGGGAATCGCATCAATTAGAATTAGAGATAAGAATGCCAATAAAACAAGATAGAATAATTTCACATCATTTCACCTCATCATACTATGTCACTCATAGGCAGCACTGGCAGTTTTTCTAGTTGATGCGTTAATCATCCAGACAAAAATAGAAAACATTGCAATAACACCTGCCCCCAGATACATGTTCCATGACATGTCTCGCACACCAAGAGCTCTTGGGTCTTCTACATTTCCCCACATTGTTTCATTGTGGGTGATTTTGTACATCTCAGGCATCATCGACAACCAAATTAAGCCGATAAAAAATATAGCCAAAATTCCACGAATTATAGTGTTAACTCCCATTAAATTAAAAATTATACAATTCTACATAACGGTATAGTTGGAATTTAAAAAAATAAAAAAGAGAGTGTGTCACCTATGCAGCTCTTGTGCCAACGAATCGGTAGATGATCGGGATGATTAACAAGATTATCAACGATGATGCGATAGTCAGAATGTTAAATCCAGAACCTATTGCTCCATCACAAGCCTTGTAACCTGCATGTGTTTTATCAGTAGCATTTATCGTTCCGTCATTGTTGTAATCTGTATTCTCACAATCACCTAACGGTGATGAAGAAATCGCTGTAAGCACTTGCACACCTACAACTAGACCCACAACGACAACAATGATGCCAATGATCATGTTCATGTCCATGGTACAACTGAAAAAATTATTCTACATAAAGGAGCAGTTGGAATTTTATTTTGAATTATTTTTTTCTGCACGTTTTTTAAGCGACGTGGGGATCAGAATAGATTTTATGAACAATATGATTGAAACAAAAAATAACATGTAAAATATTCCCGTAAATATTGGTCTAAATGTTTCATCTACAGGTATTAGTTTTGTGGAATGGTAAGTTTTTGATATCTTAAAGATTCCAGTATTTGTGTCAATAACACTTGTTGTCTCTTCTTGCAGTATGCCAAATTCGAGATTTCCTGAAAAAATTAAAATCAAAATCAAAGCCATGAGAAAAGAAAGTATTAGAAATATGGAACTATTAACTTGGTCTTTTGCTTTTACCCCAGAAAAAAAAGACAGTCCAAAAATTATCATGACAAGTATTGGAAAAAATATAGGCTGAATATTGGGGGTCTGAATAGTTATCAGATTATTCCATGATTCTAGGGTGGATTCTGAGAATTCTACATCATTATTTCTGGAATTAACCTGAGAAAAGCCACTATCAGGCGTGTTTATTGTAGAGTTTAGTGAATCTCCAAATGCCATAGGAGCAAAAAAAGACGTCAAAATGATGAGAAAAATAGGTATTTTTAACATTTTTTCTTACATGATTTTTTTGCAAATTCAAGCCATTGTTCATATTGATAATGTGCTGATTGTGAAACATCAATAGGAGTAATAGGATCAATAATAATTTCTGCCTCCTGATATTTCGTAGTATCCTCACTGCATCCGTTTCTCATATGGTATATGGTATCAGGTAAAAGCAACATCCAGTTATTAGAATTGATTGTTGCAGTACTGCAATTATCAATGTATCTGTCATGATATATGGTTCTAGAGATACCATATGCAGGAGATGCTGCATCAATTAAAAATAATGATACTAGGGAAATACCAAAAATTAAGAATAAAACGTAATTCTTCAAGTAGTTTGATTTTCCAAAAATTGCTTTTAAAAATAGGGTTGGAGTTTAATAATTAATTTTACAATTAATCATCTAGCCAACCCCAATCAAGACCATTGCTTGGTTCTATATTTGTATTTTTACGAGTGTTTTGTCGTCTCTTTGAGGCTGTTTTTCGTTTAGATGGTGCTTTTTTCTTAGAGTGTGAATTGGAACTCTTCTCTAATTGGTCAATGCCTTTTTCAAATTTTTCAATGCCTTTTTGAAATGTATCCATACCCATACTCATTTTACCAAAAATGTCAGCATAAGATTCCATTACTGATTTGTTTTTGTTGAATTCATTTTTTTTAATTTTATTTTTTAGTTTTTGTTTCTTTATTTTTTGCGAAGTATAAGATATCTTTTCTTTGGCTTTAATTCTTGTTTCTGCTTTCCATTTGTTGAAATCTACAACTGTTTTGAATCCTGTACTGGTAGCCTCTTTTTGTTGACTTTCTTCTCGATGTTTTTTTATAATATCTCTGATTTTACCAAAAACCATTATCTCAGATATGACATAATGCTACATTAAGGAATAGTTGGAATTTCATTTTGGAATTATTCTGCATGTTAGTTATATTGCATGTTTTGAGTGTTGCAATGCTTTGGCTTCATCTATCAGATTAGATTGTTTTTTTCGCACATGTCGTAGTTTCTTTTCAGGAATTCTCGCCCTACTTCTCAATAATGAGGATAACTTTTCATTATCAACATCAAAAGTCGATAATAGTTCCTTTGCATCAAAATAGCCGTATATCGTATTATTACGATATTGTGCTGTCTCACCAGCACGTAGCAATTCCATTTTCAGTCCTGCAATTCCATCATTTCCATAATGTTTATGGATTAATTCTATCACCATTTCAGGGGATAGTTTCATGTATTGAGTTTTCTTTTCAGAGCAGACAAGACATGATTCCTTTACAAAGACAAAAAACCTAGGGTAATTCCCGTCATAACACATGAAGAATCTAAATGGCTTATCCGTGGTGTACTGGTGTTTTTTCTTTTTAGTAATGGATAAGGTGAATTTCCCCTTTCTTACCATGTCGCGGGTTATATCTGCAAATGCCCTAATTCTACCATTAAATTGAGATTTTGTTATGGCGTTAAAATTTAGTCTTTCCTCGCTACTCATATCGGTGTAAATTTTCCAGCCACCCTGCGATCTCCACATTTTTTCTATAGAATTCATGTAGTGAATGTTAGCTATGATGATTACTTTTCGATCTTCACTTGCAAATTTTGGATGTCTTGCCTCAGTTAATGCAGATAGGATTTCACTCTTTTTTGATTGACCCTCTTTGAGTTTAAACACCAAGGAAATATCATCAAAAATTAATATCAAATCTTCACTAGGTAGGGAATCCATAACATTCTCAAAATTTAGAATTTCTTTTTTTCCAAAATGCTTTACAATGTATGGTTTTTTTAGGTGTATCTGATGGGCGATGTAATTAGCAAGGGTAGTTTTGCCTGTCCCTGGCGTTCCAATTATGAGTATTGATGTGAATCGTTTTACTGTATTTTCTGCAATCATTTCATCAACCATTATTCTTGGGTTGTGCCATTGGGCTATTGGCGTATCATGGAATTGTATTTCACCTTGATATTTTGATTTCTTTACTTCCTTTGACTTTTTATCTAATTGTGAAGAGTGCATTTCTATAATTGATTATACGCATCGATGTTCTCTTTTCTAAATAGTGACATTGCACGTTCTAGTTTGGGCATCCACTTGTCGCAGTAAAGTTTAGCCAATAGATTACAATTGTTTTTGGCACGTTGGGTGTTTGAATGTAAACGAAAAGGTCTCATGTCATCTAACCTTGCATCTTCTGGATGTGCCTCATTACGAGTAAAGAGGAAGATGGCAGCAGTGATAAAGTCATGAGAGGTGTATGACTTTAGAAAGACAAAGCGTAGTTGGTTTAGTTGTATGTCGAGGTTCTCATAATAGTTAGTCATTGATGTAATGATTCTATACTATGATACATTAAGAGATAGTTGGAATTTAGAAATTAATCAGTAGTGTAATAAAAAGAAGGGCTATGATGAGAACCAATTTACCACATCATAAAGGGAACAGTGCAATACTAGAAGACACAGAGAGGGAAATTCAAAGATACTACATTAACATATTATAATATGTATTAACATAGAGCACAACATAGTGACTAGCGAATTACGATTTGAGGTTTTTGTTGTTGTTTATCACTGTCCATTTCATCACACATATTGGACAAATTGACCATAATAGTATAGTAAGTCTTAAGTTGAGACTTGGGGTGGATTCAAAAGTGAGATGAAATTAGAATTTTTCCTGGCAAAAAATGAGCGCCCCTATAGAGAGATTAAGAATCGGAACTGGTAAGTTAACGGGAGTTCCTTACTATTAATATAATTAAATTGTATTGTAGAAATTTTATTCGTGGACTGGTAATGCAGGTTCTATCTCACACACATATCTAGTCTGATCATCTAGATTTCAGATTATTCCAACTATTTCTTAGTTATTGAATTCAACTAGGCATAAATAAAATCAAATAGTAAAATAGGATTTGTCAACTAGAAACTATGGTGTGTGTCTATTTTACCTCACACGTCTAGATGAATCATCTAGATTTCAGTTTATTCCAACTGATTAGATTTCTTCTGTTAATGCTTTGTACAAATCATTTGAATTAAAACTAGAATTTGTACTAGTCATAAGTGCGATTGCATTAATTGTTCGTTGCTGCATTATTGTTTCAAGTTCAACTAAATCACGAGATAAAGGCAATGCTTTCTTTTGAATGCAGTTATCTAAAATTGCATATTGTTCGGATTCTGATTTTAAAGGATGAGATAGTTTTTGTTTTAATTCTGAAAAGTCTCTTTTAATTTCATCCCATTGTAATTCAAATTTTTCTAGTTTGTCTGATTCATCTTTGACTATTTGTTTTAGTGCATTCATATCTTGTAAAATTTTTTTAATTCTGTCAATCTTTGCATCAATAAATCTTTCAAATCCATCAGCCATAGTTACAAATGAATTAAAAATAATATTTTGTTTGAATTTTATAGATTTTGCTTGTTTTCCGTTGATTTGGGCAAAGATTATGTCATTGCAAATTTTGATCATAGATTCAGAACCACACATAATGTCAAGTAATGCCTTTATTTCATCAGATTGTCCTAGACTTCTATCCCTCATCCGTGCCAACCTCATAGCAATTTTGATGTTTTTTTCTAATGGATTTATCAATATTATATTTTGAAGTATTCATATTATAAAAAATCATCCAAGTTTACTCCTGAGAATTGTTGCACTAGTTTTGTATGAGTAACATAAAATTCTCTAAATGTTATGAATGGTGTAGTTGGCATAATATGGTGTTCATATTTGTCTCTGTCACCATCCATGTATTGTGAATTGTAATCTTTTTGTAATGTGTGAGATTCTTCTTTGAATAAATCTAATGGAACTTGACCCTTTAGACATACATGAACACCATTACAATCAGAGGTTCCACAATCATGAGAGAATTCCTTGTAAATTCCTTTTTGATTTGCACGTGTATGTTTTCTTTGGCGGTAATACCTAAGACAAGTAGTTTCATTTGCACCATTTGATAGTTGTTCGCTGAGACATCTTAACTCGTAATGACAAATGTGTGAGTTATCCATTAGGTAGTTTGTCAGGTTTGTATGGTATGGTTCTCTGAATTTTATGTTGTCTAGTTTTTCTCTTGTAAGTTGTCTCTCTGTTGCTTGTGATGTGTCATACTTGTTTTTGTTTCTGTTGCATGGCCAGCATGATGGCACTAGGTTAGGATCAGTCGGATCATTGTGTATTCCATTGTTCTCTAAGTTTTCAAGTAGTAATACTGGTAATTTTCTAGGAACTCCTGTAATGATTTCCTTTATTTCTGCTTCTGTGATCAAATCTTGTAATGTGGTTGAACAGTGATAACAACGTCTGCCATACCTTGCAAATGCATAGCAATAACCAATATCCCTGTTTTTTGCATTCATGTTTTGATAGTGGAACAATTTTTAAAACTCCAGGTATTTCATAATACTGGCAAATTCTGTTTGTCTTTTTGATAGTGGCTTACGATAGTAGGTCTTCATATACCTTGAGTGTCCTGCAAGTGCGTGTGCTGTTGCCTCGTTTAGCTCGTCTGTAATTATTGTGATAAAATATGATCTTAGTGAATGCAGAGTGATGTCGTTTTGCTGATGTTTTTGTCTATTTGGCGTGTCTAGATTACACTTTTTTCTAATTATTGAGAATTGTTGTTCAAAATCTTTGAGGGTATTTCTTGAATAGTGCGATGTAAAGATGGTTTGGTTATCGGATATTTTCTTTGATTCTATTAGTTGTTGCAGTTTTTGAGAGTTTTTAACAGGTAGGAACGTGTCACGTGCTATGTTGAATTTTGTAATCTCTTTTGATAGTCTTATGCGTGTTGGGTATTCAGAGAATAGAATCATTTGTGGTTCTAATAGTAGGCATTCAGATTCTCTTAACCCTGCCCCTACAAGAGTAGATAGATAAGTTTGAAAGTTGTCTGAACCACAGGAACATAACAATCTTACAGAATCCTCATCTAATCCTTCAAATTGTATAGTTGCCTTTCTTGGGAAAGATAGCCTGATCTTTTTTTGAGTGTAATCTAAAGGAGCACCTTCCAATAGAAAGTAGATGAATAGATTATCAAAGTATTGTTTAGTGGTACCTGCTGAAACGTCTGATTTTATAAAATCAACTAGTCTTTGCAGCTCGTTATACTTTTGATGTAATGGTAGATTGTTTAGTGCTCCTAAAAATATTTGTTCTGTTATTCCTTTTTGTTGTAAAAATTCATCTAATTTCTTAAATGACTTTTTGTAGTTGGATATGGTGTTTTCATTGTTAGTTCTTTTCAGAAAATTTTCTCTTGTCATGGTATTACCAACTTATTTTTTTGTATACTGTTTTGTGTTGTCTTATCAGTGCCATACATTTGAGTATGAAACATAATTCCATCATTCCAAATGAAATTAAATAATAATCAAAATTCAAGATTCAATCTCCGTGATAGTAAAATAATCCCAATAAGGATAATGGTAAATGCAAGAAATACGCCTATTTTACTTTCATTGTCTTTTTCTTCTTGAGATTTTTCTTGATGCCTTCCAATGTTTCTCAAATTTCCAACTAATACAATGGAAAAAAAGATCAAAACTCCAATAACATAATAATCTAAAAGATTCATTTTTTGGACACTCCAAATTTAGCAAATACAAATTCCGTTCCGCACCTGGTACAATTCATTAATTTGTCTTTTAGTTGATCAGTTGATTGTATAACACAAATCCTCTTTCTGCAAGAAGGGCACCAGATATCAGTCATATTACATTCCCCCATTGACTAGCCATCGCATCAGCAATGCCAGGAAAAGTCTTGGCTCTAAGATATGCCCTGTCCTTTGATCGTGACAGTTTATTTTGACCTGATGCAGTCTGATTTGAATATCGGTGTTTTTTGATTATTTTTGTAGGATTTAGTTTTTCTTTTTGTTGTAGTGTTTCATATTTTGTTATTAATTCAGATATTTTGGTTTGGTTTTCCTTGTATGTTGATACTAGTCTTTCTGATGAAAGAAGGAATGTGGTCATGTGAAACAGTGTCCCGAATCACAAGATTGTAAATCATCATTATCATCACTAAAATTATCCAAGGATTGATTTTTTTCCAAATTCTCTAATGGTGAAGTTCCTATCAATGGTTTTTTTGGATAGTATCTATCATTTTGTTCCATTTTTACAATTTCATGAAAACGTTCAGGGTCTTCTGCTCGTAGTTTCCTCATATCTTTTCTTTTGGTGTATGGACAAAAATCACAACCTGATTTAGCTGGGACAGGCCAACCATATTTTTTTATAATTTCGTAGCATTCCCTTCTTGTTATTTTTGCATCAAGTAACGGATAGGATTGTCTAACGTAGAGAGGTTTTGTCACCGAAAAATTTGCACGATGGGATTCATCTAGAGAGATTCCAATGTCTGTATATATTGGATTCTTTTTTGTAGCTCCTAATGATTTTATGAATCTGTTGATTGGTTTGATTTTAAAATCTTGTGTGCACCATCTCCTACTACGGATAGGGATAATTTTGCGGTGAATACACCACTCCATAAGTGAGAATCCGTGTTTATGTTTCACGGTTTGCCATTTCAGACCCTTTTTTTTACAAAATGGTTTTAGGTATTTTTCGACGTACCAGTAGGTTTCTTTTTTTTCGTCTCCTGTATCTGCAAATATGATATATCCATCTTCGTATCTCTCCCAAAATTTCAATAGTAAAGCTGTAGTTTGAACACCTGCACCCATCGAAAGACATCTAATAGGATCAGTTGTCATTTTGCACCTCTCCATAAACCATGAGGGCAAATATCACGCCTCTCAAATATGTTCAATCCATCTGAAACAAAATATTGTTTTTCATAACGATGAATTATTCTGGTGTTTTCCAGGATTAATCCATCATTTGTGATTCCAAATGGTGGATGAGCTGCATTTAAGACCAATCGTATTCCACAGTTAGGACATTTCTTACCGCTAGATTTTACGCAACCAAGAAAGAATTGTACATTACTCCTACAATTTCCACATTTTGTTATGCATAGATATCTTCCTGTCAAGAGTAATCAACCACCATCCTCTTCTTTTTTCTTTCTGTTGTAAAATTCTGTAAATGATTCAGAAGGATGTTTTTCTAGTTCAAATAATGGTTTTATTTTTTTGATAAACTCTCTTTTTTCCTTCATGCGTTGAGCTTCTTTTTTGTTTAGTTGTTTTCGGTTGGTTTGTTTATAACCGTCATTGTATTTTTTTCTGTCTTGCTTTTTGATTTTGATTTCAGAATGTTTTGCAGAGATCAGTTTTTGTGCATTAGAATAATGTATAGGATTAATTTCAGCGCCGATAAATTGCCTGTCTAGTTTTCGAGCTGAAATCCCAAAGGTTCCTTGCCCCATGAATGGATCATATACGATATCGTTTTGGATTGTAGTATGCTTGATGTAGTAATCTGATTCTATAGTACTCTGGGCCCATTCATGTAAGTCCTTACCCTGGAATTCAGATTTTATGACATCCTTGACGTAATCGCCCTCGTACTTGCCTTTGGTAAACCATAGTAGTGGTTTGTATGCCACCATAATTTTTTTATCAAACATTAGTGCAGAAGCTCCAGAATGCAACACTGGAATAATCCAGTGAAAATTTAATCCTGCATCTTTCATGAATTGTATAACAGTATCAATACAGTAATGACCAGAATAACACATCAGAGAACCGCCATCCCTTAGAACTTTTACTGCTTGTTTTGCCAGATCTGCATAAACATACAAAAATTCTTTTGTGTATGGCGGGTCTGTAAAGATTAGTGATACTGAATTGTCTTTAATTTTTAATTCCTGAAATGGTTTATTGTGTAGTTGCACGGTTTTCGGCAGGCTAACCTGGATCTTTTTTATCTCATCTTGTCTCTTTTTCTTTTTTTCTTGTTTTTTTATTTTCTTGTAGACTTTGTTAATTGAGACTTTTCCTTCACGCAATTTTTGAATATCTTCTTCGTTTGCTCGTTTTAGAATTTTTTTAGTTCTAGCTACTGTATCTCTTGAAGATTTTGTTTCATCTGCAATAGTTTTTAGAGTATTATGTTTTTCTCGTTTGTCAGAATTCTGACAAACGGTAGATTCATTTTGTTTTAAATAGGAATTACGTTTTTGTGTCCCTAAAACATCATCAATCTCATGAATTTTCAAAGATAATTCAATGTGTACAAATTCTTCCAAGTCTCGTCTTTTTACATTAATAGAATAGACAAATCGCTCTTCTTGTAATGAATCATCAAAAGTTCTTTTTTCAGTTTTTGGAATTATACCGAGTTCCTGACAAATCTGAAATCTTGTATGTCCATCTAGAATTACATTGTTCTGATTTGTTATTATTGCGATCTGTTGTCCATGTGTCGCAATGTCTCTTTTCATCTCACCATATCGTTCTTTCGAGGGTCTAGGGATAGATTTTAGATATTTTGGATCAACTATGAGGGTTTGAGTTTGTGACATTTCAGGTAGCCCCTCTGTTGTTTGTGGCACCATGGTGTCTTGGAATGGGTTTTAAAACGTAATTCGTTGATTTTTTAACTGATTCAATGTATTTTCCACCGCCATTATGGTGAATTCTGCCTTTCCTAGTCCAGTATTCGCCATCATCTTGCCAACCAGTCATTGGGATAACTCCATAAATGACTCATTGCGATCAAGATTTTGTATACATTCAAAGGATGAATTTAGTTGAGTCTTGAGATAAAATTGAATTGAGACTTGAAAACCGATCTGTTTTATTATCAATTTTTATCATCTCCAAAATCCCAGTGACAGTTACAAGTGCAGTTCTTGTATATTATCTCATCAAAGTTACAACCGCAAAAATCACAAATCAATTTGAAGTCACCCTATAACATTCAGTTTTGATATCGTTTGTTTGCACTCCTAGTTGTGACAAATTGAAAATCTTGTTTTGAGCTGATTCTACATTGTCAAGGATGCCATAAATTTCACCTGTGTTTTTATTTCTCAAAATAAAAACTAGTAAATGTCCATTTTGATATTCCAAATTAAGAGGCATTAATTTTCATCATCTCCCTTACTCCACAAAATAATATGACCTGTGAGATACTATGGTCTAGTTTTTCTTCTAATTTGACAAATGTATGGCTACAAAAAGAATTCCCACAGGTCACAAATGACACCTCAACACAACCCCTAGCAGCAGCATTTACCAGATGAATTCTTAGAAAACTAGGAATTGTGTCAAGTGGAATACTGGATGAATAATTCTTCAAATAATGGTGGAATGATGCAAAAATACTGTCAAAGTTTAGAACAGTACTTGCAATTGGTATACTTTCAGCAGTAGGTCTAGGAATAGGTCTTTTGTTTATTATGATAAATAATCTGACCAGACCATAAATTTCAAAAGCATGGATAATTTTATCAGTCATTATTTTTGTCTCCAGGGTTAAACCATGTGAAATCTAAACGATACACAAATAACAAAATCACAAAAAGATAAGGAAGTAATGTTAACACATGACAGTATTCTACAGGTAAAAAAATATCAAAGAAAGAAGGTTGGTTTTCTGCAAGATAATCTAAAAATACTTGTGATAATGCTATGGGAACAGCAAGTGATAGTATAGAAATGGAAAAAAGTGAGATATGTATCAAAAAAGATTTGGAAGATTTACTAATCATGGATTTTCTCCTCTAGATTTGAAATTCCTAATTCATCACAAATTGATATGAACTGTACCTTTGCGTTGGCTGATACTAGTTGATCATGAATGATTTGTTTTACTGCTGGAGTCATTGTAATTTTTCTCCAGTTTTAAAATTCCAAGAATTAAGGATTTGATCTTTGTTTAGTCCTACAAATAGGTCGTGGCAATTAGCACAGATTACCTTGAAAATATTGTTTTTTAATTCAAATAAGAAATCTTTTTCGCTTTGACTTTTACAGGTGCATTGGTGGATGATTGGTTCGGGGTTGGCACCTACTTGTTCCATAACTGCCAATCCCCTAGCCAAGATGATTGACAGCTCAAATACTCTACTTGCAGGAAGTAGAAATTACCAACGGTTATGATATTTTCATAAGAGTTGATTTTTTGCGTATTTATGCTATTGTTCGAATTCATCTGCGGCGATTAGTCTTAGAAAAGATTAGAAAATAAGTGTTAGTGAATGAAGAAATTAGCGATCAAGGATCGTAAATCCGAGCCAAAATAGTCGATCATTTTACTATAGATTAAGATATTGGGATTTTATAACAGGTATTGGTGTCAAAGAAAGAAGATGATAGTTTTGATTCATCTGTGGCGGAAGAATTTAGTTCTATTTTCTTCTGATTTGGCACCACTCTTCTTAGATCGCATTAAAATTTGAGAATTTGTATGTCAAAAAAAAGAATTTAGATTAAAGAAACAAAATTACAAATGATGGTTGGGGATGTTGGTTAGAATTTTAAAATAAATTTAGATAATTTTCTTTTCTTTTTCCATAAATTCTTTGACTTTTTGAGAAACTAATTTTTCAACATTTGATGAAAAGAATACATCATTGCTTTTTTGTGCCATTTCATCTTTTTCTTTTATTGTTTGTTGTAGAATTGCATTTACATTTTCTAATTCTGATTTTTCCTTTTCTACTTTGTCTAGTTCAAATTGTTTTCTTAAAGAATCATCAATAGTTAATTCAGGAATTGCTTTTCTAAATTCGTCAAAACATTTCTTTAACACTTCAGGGTTTTGTGCTGGCAGATATGTGTTATCTAATGGAATTGTTATAGAATGACCTAATATTTTTTCTGCAATGTTTGAATTAATATTATTATTTAGCTTCAATATGATGTTGAATCTTTTTCTAAATCCATGATCCATTTGAATATCAAAATGCTTTCCTACTTTGGCACGCTTCACTTTTGAAGTTTTTATCGTTCTATGTATCATACTGATTACTGCAGCTCGTGTCAATTGTCTAGGTTTTGATATTCCTAAACTGTATTTTTCTCTAAAAATAGGTGTATCTTCATAAAACTTTTCATTATCATTTTGACGTTCTCCTAAATAATCGTCTAATGCTTTTGTTGCTTCTGGTGTTAAAAATGAATAATATTCATCAACTTCATCTGCATAAAGTAAAATCGCCTTACAATCATCACCCATATCTTTGAGATGTTTTAGTTGTAACGGATAATCAAAGATTCCTATTCTACTTCCAGTTGATGCCATAAAATGTATTATTGCCTTGTTTCTTTTTGTTGTATTAACTTCTAACATTTCTTTAATTTGTTCTGTACTCCATGCATTGTAACCTGCTCTTTTAATTTTTTCAGGAAACATTTTTTGAATTATTTCCCAATAGATAGGTTTACGATTCATTACAAAAAAATGCTTTACTCCTGTCATGTATGTCGGAACTGAATTGGGATTAACAGTATTTTTC
>JAULKO010093939.1:0-19014 GCA_032356045.1 Mediaster aequalis | reverse complement strand
AAAAACAATTTGAAAAATTGACCCCCATTTTTTTTTCGCCCGGAATTTGAAAAGCGGGGAGGGGGGCAGTAATAACGGTTGTTGTGAGGTGGCGCTTTCAATTTCTTTTTTTTAAATGGCAAAATGTGTTGCGGGGGGCAAGTTTTCCCCCGCCCCCTCCCCCAGATACGCAAGACGTAAGACGGCTCAGTTGCGCCGGCGCGGTATTTCGGAGGTTGCAATTGCTGCTCGAACCCCTCTCTTGTCAATATTCTTCGTTCACTCTAAAACGAAGGTCACATTCATAAGAAACTAAATTAAAATCATGCCAGAAGTCTACAAAAGAATGGATCAGCCACACCATAATATAAGACCATGCAGGGGATAAATTTCAGGACATGGCACTGCATATTCTCGCCACAATTAAGAAAAACAAAACTAGGGCAATCAGGAGCACGTTCCAGGAAGTTTGAACAGTTAAACCTTAACAATTTACTTATTATTTGAGAGACTGAGTAAATAAATGCCCGACCTATGCGTCTGCATACATTTTTCCAAAGCATACAAATCATCAATGACCGTATGTTTTTAGATTGATGCAGCTATAGGCCGGTTTCAAATGTAGTTGGTTTTCCCATTATTTACAAACCTGAAGTACGAAAATAAGTCTGGAAGAACCCGACAAGGATTATATTTAAATGCTACTTAAAATGGCGAGGACATGACTTCTGAGCAACTTGAAAACAGTTCAACGTTCCCCCGGGGGGGGGGGGTTCTTATCCTCTATACTTTCACGGCGAAAATATCTTGACACTGCGTACGAGTATCGCCTAGTCAGCTTACATACATTCAGTCACTACGCTACAGATTACATACCGTCAATCATTACGCTGCAGAAAACATACTTTGAGTTACCTCCCTCAACCTTAGCTGCCAAGGTGTCAAACACTTGCTGGGTAAAAAGAAGGCTCCCGTCAATCCCAGAGAGCATGCGCGTACGTAAACGTGCGACCGACTTGTAAACCCGCGCTGGACGCGCGCGCATGCACAGAACTTCTTGTACGCACGCAGAACCTTGTGTACTGCACAAATTGAGGATAAAGTGGGGTGGCAAATTTACGTTTCATCCCTTTTAGAAGAGGTCTTTGGTTTCTTTTTTTAAGGAAGGCATTTATGAGTAGGGAGAAAAGTGTGATGACCCGATCTTTACGAGTCAATAATAACCTCGGAGATTCGTGGCCGGTGTTAATGGACTTCACCTTAGGCTTGGTCCATTAACAGCGGTCACGCCCCTCCTCGGTCATTACTGACGTGGTAAAGATCGGTTCATCCCACTTTTATCCCCTTAATAAAGAATTGACGGGTCACAGTTTCTCTAGGATGTCATGTCAGTTACTGTGGATCTTAAGTATTTTCCATGGAAATTGATAATAATGTTTGGAATTATAATGCGCACATTATCCACCATGTGGTGCTCAAGGGGCTACATTGTTACCCCTGCTCATCAGGCCCTTAAATCATTCCTTCAGCTCCAACTCAGCTCCCTGGGGATTGTACAGGCCGAATGCTGCTATTCAGCGCAAAGGGTTTAATTCAAACAAAACAACCAACTCTCTCCTCACAGGTACCCATTTGCTGGGTGGAGAGAAGCAATTAGTGACAAAGTGCCTTGCTCAAGGACACAAGCACCATGACCCCATGGCTGGGCTCAACCCACAATGTGTGAATTTATCCACAAAATCTTGAGTTTGACCAAAAAGTACCAGACCGCTCGGCCATGACACTCCACTGGGAGCTTTGGTCGTCCCCCCCAACAATGTTCATATATGTAATGTTGCAAACATGGGCGATATATCAAAATGAGGGACTGCATGTGCACTGTCTAATGCATACAAAGGCTGAAACATCCATGACGTATCTGTAAGACCCATTTGGTGGGCGCAACGGATTCCAGTTACATAATACAAAGAAGACAAAAAACTAAGAATCTAAGCTTGAACAAATGATTTAGACCTATCCAAAATGGGGGAGAAAGGAAAGAGGTTTTTGGAAGTAAAGCAACGGGTGTTTGAATGACTTTGGTTGATGACCCGATATTTCCAGGCGGTCATTTGAATACATTTAAATGTCAACGTTCTGCTGTTTTTTTTTTTGTTTTTTTTAAATATGATTCTCGTTGGAGAGGGGGCACGTGGGTATTAACCCCTCCCCCCCCCTCTTCTTAGTTACGCCATTGTTGGGCATATGGCAAATGAATTACATGTAGGTCTAGCCTACTTACCCAATATGAATGTTAAAAGCAATGGATTTAAATAAAACAAAAAAACCTCTAGTATATTTTAAAAGGAATGACAGAAAAAATCCAATTAGATTGTGTTTATAACATTATTAATGTTCTCGGCGTAGGGAGGCAGTTAGTGCTTTCGAACGAACTCGTAGGCCTTTGGAGAATATTATAGCGTGCATGGTGGC
This sequence comes from Mediaster aequalis, assembly GCA_032356045.1. NCBI lineage: Eukaryota > Metazoa > Echinodermata > Asteroidea > Valvatida > Goniasteridae > Mediaster > Mediaster aequalis. Next base: position 16,563 of record JAULKO010093939.1, on the reverse strand, counting down.
AAAATCACGCACATCTTCAGAGAACTTCGCTTGGCGTGCATCGGACGTGCCACACAATTAGTTGGAGTTCTATAAATCACAGAGAAAAAGGTGAAAATAAAGATATTTTCTTCTCTCGCCAAATGTATTGATAATCAGGTTACGTAAAAGGCGTAGCTTTAATATCACTCACTTGAGTAGGTGTCAGTCAATATCCTCTTGTGATTTTTAATGCCAGCGTCATTCTACTAACATATCCGTCACATTAGTAACTGATTCCTCTCGCATTGACTTTTTGCCAGCTCGAATAGTGAGGACAAAAAAACAGAGCTGTCTGGCCTGTCGCAACGAAGCTCAGTTCAAGTTGAGATGGGTCATGTTGATTCAGATAGGCCTACTCCTTAGTTTTCTCTCCTTACTGTGGAAATTAATTAGTTTCAGATGACGTACTTCTCATATCATATTCCTCTTCCTCGACTCTCCTTGCTTCTCTTCTCTGAGCAGTTTATTGCGGCACTTACACTGACTATAGTCAGTCATATTCAATATAACTTCAAAGTATAATCAAGTGTTATGTTATAACATCATGAATACTTAATGAGTCAAAGTTTTGAACACCATAGCTAAAGAATAAAACCAGCTACATCGTTTATGTGGCAAATTTCCTCGCATGGTCCGCAATCGGAGAAACCTCCTCGTGGTTTTCTACGAGGAACTTTACGGATATCACTCGTGTATGGCCGAAGCGCGGTCTGTCCGAACTAGTGTATTTTCGTAGTATAGTGGATAGAGCTTTTGCCTCCCGACCGCGAGGTTCGAGTTCGACCCCGTATAGGAAGGATTTTTTTTTTCAATGTTGTTATTTTACCTTTTTTTTTAAGCCATAGCAAAAAACAAATTTGTAATGGCTTAACACGGACATTACAATTTGGCTCAAATTGAAAAAAAATTTGAATAATTTGTTTCCTCGTTGTTGACAGAGTTCAAGAACTACTATTTTCTAATGCTTGTATCTGATTATAAAGTTGCAATATTCAAAGTGCAATATTTCGTAGCTTCTAGGTAAACATTTGCGGGGGGGCTGAGACTCTGTTTACCCCCTGAGGGCGCCTTTCAATTCCAAATTATTACGAACGATGTTATCGGTCGTCTAAATCGACGTCCCTGATGCTTATTTGTTTTGGAAAAAACGGCTCGAAAAAAGCGGAACTCGGACCTCGGGGGGTGCCGCCCGCCCCCCCCCCCCTCCTCCCCCCCCCCCCCCCGGCGCCTACGGGCCTGAGTGCTGGCATGGTGCTTGTATATTGCACTCGTGACCCTTTCCCAATGGATTTTGTTTTTGAAGGCCTCTGCCAGGGATGTGGAGCGATGTCCACGGCCTTCACTGGCTCTACCCCGTCCCAGACCCGTCGGCCTGGTGCCAGAGCTGGTTGGACGGGGCTAGGTCTGACCTGGACTTCCTCGCCGTCACCGAGCCCTGCCCGTGCACGCTAACCCAGGCTGTAGTCGATGTCAGTCGGTTCAGAAGGCATCCTCTCTGCTATAACCCTGACAGCTGTAGGTTGTCCAAGCCAGGGGCAGTGTACTGTGCCAGATTTGACGCACCAAGGTTAGTTGTAGCTGATTCGGAGCTCGATGCTTCAGGATGAAGATAGCAGCATGTTCTCATTGCATTCTAAACATTAGCACTCAGACACATTGCAAAAGAGTCCACGTGACACTAGCCAATTTGCAAACACCGCGCCAAATCCAAATCAGGCTCGTTCATTTTTTATGTGCTGTTGCAGTATAGCAACCAACAATACATCGTAAAAAGTGCGCGCACGTCATGCTCGTGTGTATGGGCCATGTTGAAGCGTATGATGTGCTTTGGGCAAGTTAGGTGTTGTCATGTATACACCTTAGGTGATGCTTAAATTTAATAAATGGACTTGAGGTACTGGACGTAATTGGTCAACCCGCTCTACTCGATCGATATCTTAGTTAATTTAGTTACTTCATGTACTAAATTTGCCTCAAGTGTTCACGATTCTGGGACAAATATTAGTGTCAAAGTCGAGAGCTGCGTGAACTGCATTCACTTTTTACAGTGTATCTTGTAAGGATTTTAGTGCTCGCCTAAAAAATTGCTAATTCCTGGAATCTAGTAATCGTAGCTACAGAGTTGACAAAGAGCATGTTGATTGTGTCTTCTGGACGTTTGCATTAATTTGGATTTGCGTGTTACTTCAACGTTTCATGTTTGTATTTATAGAGCGTAATTATTACTTCGAAATTTCATGATTTTGTCCGGCATGAGGAGTCATAATCGATGCAGAATTATACCAATGAGATCAATACATTATTATGGAACATCGTGTGTGGAACATCATTATTTTCCATACATGTTGTAAACACGTTCATGTTCAACTGTCAATTTTATTTTATTTTATTTTTAAATAAGAGCACAATGTGGTTACTTTTTACTTATAAAAATAAAAATCTGAAATTGCTGAAACTCGATTAGCTGCAGTGTAGCCCCAAATTTGGCCCCAATTAAGACGCATGCAAAACAACGATTAACTTTACAATAGAAAAATATTTATGAAAAACGACAGTTACAAATGAAGGTATTTGTAGTTGTTCGGCCATCGGTAGTGGATGAGGACCATGACATCAAGTTTTAGTTGGCTGGGTGCGGTGTGTCCGGGAGTGACTGGTGTTGCCAACCCGGGCACGAATACCCTCCCACATATAGGGCACACATGGGTGGGTACTTTGGTGGAGGTATGGTGGCTCTGGCTTTCCGAAGTGCCCGCTTGCTCTGCGACACCACCGTCACTGTTAACATCTAACAAAAGAAATACGGTGCACTAACAATGAAAGTCCATTGTTACTTGGCACTGAATCCATTGTTACTTGTTCACAGTGCGTTTTGTTTTTCTCTGCTGCCTGAGCTTCTCTGACAATGTGGTTTTAATATACTTATCGTTACCTTTCGTACAGTGATGCTGGAGGTGGTCAAGAGTGTTGCTATGGTCACGACTTGAATATTCTGGACGTTGGGCGGGCAACGGGCGGAGGTTTTGCCCAGCGAAGGCATCATGACGGTGTTGCACCATATAAGGTAAATTCGAAGTTCAAAGTGAAATAGTTAAAAACAGCAATTAGTGAATTAATAAACTTTTTGTAGGAACCCAGCAAATGACATCCTATACTGCAATAATAATTCAAATATATTGCGCAAAGTAAGTCATGGTTTCAAACAACCACTGATTTATAGAGAAGTGTGTTCGTACGGTCGTGCATGCGTGCGCATCGTTCCCCCTAAACCTGGATTTGCATACTTGAGTGTTCGGTCTGTTTTGCGTCCGTTGCATAACGGAAAGAAACACGCATTTGTGTAAAGGCAGCTTAATTAATTGACAAAAATCATGGTGTGGACACACGGCACCATTTCCCATCGTGTGACCACAATTTAAGGGTGCATGCCTTTAATAAGCATGCCAGCTGATTATCATAAAACGTAAAGCAATGTTTCTCCAATTAAATGGGTGATTTGAAGGCTGTACAAGTGAGGGATTGTAAGACTGCTAAAGGCAAGTGTTGCCTGAAATTTATTGGGCCTTCACCCTGATGGGTTCTGGGTACACGGGAGCCTCAAAATGTGGCCCTATTTTAAATTTTGGGCGGAGGGTTTCCATGTGTGAGTGGCCACTCTGGTGCTCCGAACGTATAGCCCTTTGGGGAGTAGTTTGTTCTGAGGAAAACATCGGAAAATTTCGGTGGTAACTAGCTGAAAATGTAAAATGAAATAAAAAATAAAAAAACACTCTGCAGCTTTTAGTTGTATGAAATAAATGGGGGGGTTTCTTTTTCAAATTACATCTGGGCATATATCATTGGTTTCTACGGGCCTTCTTTTATAATGGTCTGCAACCCTAAAGCTTGACCGATTCAACTAATATGTGCTGATTCAACTAATATGTGCTGTGACGCGACAGAGGGCGCACTGCAGGCGGAAAAGCATCGCTTCATACCAGCGCGTGTAGTGAGGCCTAGTGCAGCGTATATGGCGCAGCGTAATTCAGCGAGCATAGGGGAACCAGTCTAACATAACCTACCAATACTGGGACGGTATATTTCCATCCCAACGGACGCGTCTCTAGCCGCTCAGGGACGTTCCGGTCAGTGCCGCACGTCACACCTCTGGAAGGGGCGCCCTCGCTGTGTTCTCTTCCACCCAGGGGGTGTGACGTCACAGTACATACAATTTGAAATTGGTCGCTCCAATATTGAATTTGAATATACCTGATAGACGCTACTTCAAGTAACTGATAGACGCTACAAGAAAGGAAATTTTAAGAATGCCTTCAAACAATTCTTTTTTCAAGGTTGCTGGTCGTGTACCGTACCTCTCCCACCGGCATTCTGACACTGTACCAATGGAGCTGTGCTGTGTGTTCTCCGAGAGGTATTGTGAGGTATACAAATTTGTGCGACCGTCTCAGACTTGTGAAGACTACATGCCACCCACACCTGGTAATTAGTATGATTTTGAAAGGGAATCAAATGCCACAAATTGTTTTGCCATTTTGTTCCAAAATGGTCATCTTCGAGACAAAGTTCATTTAACAATTTCAATTGTGTTGTGTAATAGACTTGATACGTGCAGTGAAGGGTCTTGAAGTTATCTTTCCAGTGGCAAATGATTTGTTAGAAATAACCCCGTCTGAGACCTTGAAGTTAAACATTGACCTAACAAGTTTATTTTTCACGGAAGTGAAACAAATTCAAGATAAAAGGAATTCCGAAATGTCTGCATAAAACAAAAGTTGAGGGGGAGCACGGGCGTCGCTAGAGGGGGTGTTGGGGTGTGACTCCCCCATTAGCCGGTTTTGTCGGCAAAGTCGTGTTGCTGTCGGCAAAATCGTGATGCTGTCGGCAAAAATTAAAAATGCAAAATCTAAAAGGTTAGATTTTAGGGATTTTTTTACTTGTTTTTTTAAGCATCCGTCGTGACCTATCGGCAAATCTTGGATGACCCCCCCCCCCCCCCCCAATTCAAAATGGTCTAGCGACGGGTTCGTCCTTTCAGTGACGACATGATTTTAGAGGGACTGCAGAACTGTCATTCGTTTGCTGGTCGGTCGCTCGGTCGCTCGGTTGCTTGGTTGGCGTACTTCATTTACTGTCATGAATCCATTATTTTGAAAGTGAAAGGGGAACTAATCGGGAGTCACTTTTAAAGTCTGGACTTGCATAAATCCTTCCGACACAGCCATCATTACAGGCGATCCACATCTCATTACCTTGGACGGGGTAGAGTACACCTTCAACGGTGTAGGTGAATACACCATGCTGGAGACTTGCGAGGGTTTGTTGGAGCTGCAGGCAAGAATGGTCGTCTTCCAGACAGGTAAAAGTCCATTAAACCCTTACTGGCCTTTCATTTTAAAGGTATATATTACCCCATAGTTAATCATTCGAAAACGAATGAATTCAATTGTTATTTAAAAGCTTACTTGGTTTGAGGAGAGAGTAAGCAGACATCCTGAGAATTTATCATGCTCACCGTGGTGTAATTTTAAAGGAAACAAGAATTGTTTGTCAAAAAGGTCTTCAACCGCAAAATACGTCTAAGAATTGAACTGGTGCATTTTTACATGTAACAGTCTTGGTGGTGTCATGAAAAATGTTGATTTGGCAACTAAATAGTATTTGATAGCAAAAGAATCTCAATATAATTTGAATGCCAGTAATTAATCATTTTAAAAGGCCTTTGTTAGAAAAGAGGCAAGTTTTACAGAATTTGACAGTAAGTTGTCTGTTCTCTTATCTGATATTTTTTCTGCATTATGTTGCTTTGTCAGGTGGCAGTGCAACCATTATAACGGCCATAGCGGCTCTTCATAGTGGTCACTCAGATCAGATCCAGGTGGAGGTCAGTGAAAGACGCGGTATGGACGTGTGGTTCCGGCACGACAAGAACGAAAGTGACTGGGCAATGCTGCAGTTTGAGGAGACTATGATCAGACGAGTGGAGTTGGAGGGTGAGTAGGAAGTGACTTCAACAGCTAATTAGCCTTCAAGTTCTTAAGATATGGTGGACAGAACGGGAGGGCCCTGTTTGATTTCCAGTACACCCTTTTGTATTCAACCAAACCAAATAGCGCCCTCCTGTTGGGTCCACCGTATCTCGAGAAGGCTAATGCATTGAAAGGGACGCTACGCCTTGGGGGCGCCCAATCGGGCTACAAAAAAACGTTGGTCCTCAAAATGTTATGGTTGGAAAGATCATCAAAAAGAAGAATATAATGGTGTGAACGACCATCCCTTGAAAATGCGCCGCTTGTCTGAAAATCATCGACCGAACTTCAGTTCGGAATAAAATAGTGTCACAGAAAGTCGGACCGTTGCAAACCGTAGCCGTACTTCCAGTCACACGGTTCCCACCATCAAGTTTCCAGGGCTTCAACATTCTAGTCCCAGTCCGTGCAGTAAGCTGTGCTTGGTAAACCTGGTAAAGCACATTTGAATCCTCCAAAATTTGATTGCTTTGGTTTGTTACTTAACCTTTTCAAGGTCTAGGGGAAAACACCATATTGTGTAATTTGTACGGAGAAATGTTCACAAAACCAAAACATTGACACCTGAACTATACTCGTCATTTGTTTATTGTCATACACACATTTCCAGCAGTAAATACAGCCAACACAATGCTTGACAAGATGTACATATTGAAATCCAACATCAGAGATGTCCTGAGTTGTGTGGACATTTTAATGTCAGTCAGTGTGGAATTGTCCCTTGGGTTATTTTATGTTACAGGTGTGACCGTATTCTACCGGGAGGTGAACAGCTCGGGGGAGTTAGCTAAGAACGTCCACGTCAATTTCAAGTGCGGAGTGTCGTTAGTCGTCACAACCACGGCCGGACTGCTCAACGTGCTCACCTCACTGCAGCAAGACCTGAAGGGGCAAACCAGAGGGCTGTACGGCAACTGGAACGGAGACGGGAGTGATGACTTCGAAAGACCTGATGGCACGATCCTACCAGCCAATGCGACAATGCAAGAGATACACCACGAGTTCGGTCAAACATGTAAACATGTCCACTTCTGCAACCTCCCATAATGTTTCTAATGCTTTGTTCTTTTGTGATCTAAATACTCGAATGAAAAGATATTCTTGGTTTTGGATGCAGGGCAAATTAGTGACTATATTGCAGGTTATTGATTTTCAGCAGAGAATTTTCATTTTTACTGAAAAGTAGCCACATTGTGCTCTTATATTTAACCCTATCAGGATGTTTTTTTTGGCTCTCTCAGGACCGGGTTTCCATAGTTTCCGTAGTTTCCATGTGCTTCAGCCGATTTTCCTAAAATTTGGCAGAGACGTACCTTGGCCGGTAATCTACTATATGGCACCATTTGATTGCACTACAGTGACCTCAAGAGGGCTTTGTACCCAATGTTGTGCCCATTTGTTGTCACCTCACCTCACCTATCCTCTTTGGGCCTTGTGGCCCATAAGGCTGCAAGTCTCCCGCACCAGTTGACCCCGTCTCTGGCTATTGGCTTGGCTTCACTCCAAGACTTCCACCCCAGTTTCTTCCCCTCCTCCACTGTACGCCTCAATGTTGTCCAACTTTCCTTTTGCCTTCAGGAACCCAGGAAAGTGCCGTCATGCAGTGGCTGTTGTCATCCATCCTTAGCACATGGCCAGTCCATTTCCACCTCCTCCCTTTCACTTCATCGCTTATCCTTTTCATTTTTGTTTTCGTGACTATGTCATCATTTAAAATGACATATGGCCACCTGATTTACATTTTTGGTCAAAAACAGTATGTTTGGCATAGTTTCTATAATTTTCATTCAGTTGCTTTTTAATGTTGGTACATATATTATTTGTGTCATTATTCTATAGTTAAACATTTTTTTTTTTTTACATCCAAGGTCACCGCTAGGGGCGCTACCACTAGTTTTTTGTAATTAAAAAATGTTTCGGTAAAAATAACGATTTGGGGGGTATTTTACCCCAACAATCTGCCCTTTTTCACTGAATGTACTTGAAATATACTAATAATGGCAATCGTATATTTAGTTAGAATGTAAAAACTAACTACTTGGTATGTAAAAAGACCACAAAAGGCTCAAAATGCGTGAAAATGTTTAAAAGCTAACAATGGCGCAACAATGGTGGCATCTTTGATTCCCATAATGCCTTGCGGCAAGTTATGTGGCATTGGTTATTCACCCAAAGTCAAAATCTGGTAAGTTCAAGTACCAAAACCATGTTGTTGACCTCAATCAGTAGATTTGTCCAAGTATTTCCACATAAATAGCTAAAATACATGGTTACCACGTTTTTAAATCGGCTGCCATGGTAACCATGTCAATCATCGACATTTGGATTTGGTACCAAACTGACCCCCGGTAAAAGTAAGGAAACGTCACCAAATTTGATGGCGATCGGCCTAAGCGTTCTGGGGTTATAATAAAAAGTTTGGAAGGTGGGCACATTGTGCCCCCGGTCCTGATAGGGTTAAAATGCAAATATGAATATTCATAGTTAAAATGAACGTATTCAAGGTTATCCACAATTTTGTTTTTGTCAAAAAATGGTTTGATTATCTGGTAATGAACGTCACAACACCTTTTCTACACGGATGTTATTTTTGCTTTTTCAAATTGCACATAAAGAGGACTCCCAAATCGTGCACTGTATCTGAACTTAACCAGTCAGACTTCAGATCGAGCCCGAATATTTGCCCTGTTTAGTTCATGGGCACATGTTTTCTTCGCAGCAGTAACATAGCGCTATCACGTGTACACAGCCACGAAGCTCAGTATACGGACTTGAATCTCTTGACTTGATGTTGTACACAGATTGTTGCCAACTTGACTTCTTCCTAAACTCAAAGCTGCAATTGTTTGCCGAAAAGTGACGTCATGATGACGTCATCGTGTGTCACGTGACGTCACCTTAAAGGTCCATTTTGTTAAGCTCAATATCAGACACAAGAAACGCACAATCAGGCTCAAAGTTTGCATATACACAGACAGGGACGTGTTAAGCCTGGTTTCCATATAGTCGTTATAATCGCCGACAGCGTCTGCGAGAAGTCCCCGACGAAATGCCGACATATCGAAGCGGTCTGTCGTGATTGACGCAAACAGGTACGGAGATAGTCGGCAAAGTTGAACCAAGTTCAACTTTGTCGACTGTCTGCGTCGAATCGTAAGAGTAGGCCCATTCAAATACACGTACTGGCATGCCATGCGTTCAACGAGGTACCTCACCGCTTGGGTGCAACGGATTTGGCCAATGTTATCTTTTTGACTAGGAAATAAGACCACATGTCAATAAAATAGCTTACCATTATTTGAAATCTATCGAAAGGAAGTATCCGTTCAGATTTCAGAAAAGTTATAAACCGCCATTTTACTGAGAATTTTTCGACGGTTCGGACGCCATTTTGTTTTTATTTTTAGTCGAATGACGTCATGAACTGTCTCGCGCCCCGGCATCGGCGACTTGACGTCTTGCATGCTGTCGGCGTTCATTGCGACTATATAGAAACCAGGCTTCATGTATTTTTAAAGTTCTTGGGCATATATCTTGAGAACAAAAGGGGCTAGATTCAAAATTCTTTTTGTAATGGCTGTGGTAGGACACAAGGATTTGCCAAAAAAATTGAAAAAAGTGACGTCATCATGACGTCATCTATAGGGCGATTTTTTTATTACACCTATTAAACAACCTTTGATTACGATGAAACTTGGTACACATGTAGCACGTGTACTCTAAATATTAAGCACGAAGTTGCGTCATTGTGACCATATTTGTTTTTTATTATGAATTTTTGAATTGTTGGTAAAAAAACGTTTTATGCAGACCGTCATTGACTTTGTACACGAACATGTACATACAATTTTAACCCGCACTTACCAAACCTGGCACAGATATAGAAAGTGTAGTAAAAGTGTACGCCTTAGAGTGACGTCATGATGACTTAATCGTGTGTCACGTGAACGTCAAGATCAAAAGCAAGGTTAAAAGTACAAATTTGGATCATAAAGAACCTCAGATCTAAAATAAACTAAGCAGAGACATACAAGTAGACCCTATAATGAAGTTGTATGCCGAATAAGAAGGTAAAACGGAAAAGGCATGTGTTCTGCTCAAAAACTGACACACTACCGTCTAGTTTTTGTCTACGAATCTTCATTTTTAACTTTAGATTTAAAACTTACTCTTAGGTTTGCAAGCATGTCTTATTTGGAGCCAAATTAGAGTTATATTTCAGGTAATTGATTTCCATGAGCCAAGATTTTGTTTACTGAAATGTAGCCACATTATCCTTTAATCTTTAATCTTTAAAATTGTTAAACTGTCAAAAATGTTAAATTCGCAGTTAAAAATTAACATCATGCATGTTAAGTTCAAACATGCAAAATGCATTCAAACATTATGTATTATGCAAACAACACAGATTGAGGGACATTCTTTTATTTGTTTATTGCAGAAAAAGCTGATAAGGTGGATCTTTGGTTGCGGGGAGGGGGTGGTGTTGCGCCTACACAATCGGCACTCCCCTTTGACACAAGCCTGATACACATTAACCAGGCTTGAAAGTTAAGGCCGGTTCAAACTTCACGCGAATTTGAGAGCGAAGCGAATTTGTTAGGGAAACGGTGAACGTCACAATGAAGCAACCATTGTTGACGTCATGAAATTCGCTTCGCTTTCGCGTAAATTACGAACCGGCCTTTAATCCCGCATGCGAGGGTTAACAACGACTTCGGGGTTAGCGTTCGTATCTGAAAACGATCTTCTGGTTTAGCGCAAACTCGGGGCATTGAACCCTGTAGCGTAGCAGCAATTTTTTTTTTGGGGGGGGGGGGGTGGACCAGGGGGAAGAAATCTTGAGATTTTCCGACTGTGGGAAATTTGTAAAAAATAAGGGGATGGGGTGTTTGACACCATCTTGCTTTGTTTTTGTTCACTCGCCCTTCCCCTTCCCACTAATTTTCATATTTGTTTTCTTCCTTTTGCTACGGGGATTGAACAGTATATAACTTGTGGTCAACATTCCCCGGGTTGGGGTATACCGTCTGAAAAAGAAAGGACAGGATTCGTGGTGCCGCCCTAACAAACAACCTCGCACGCAGACTTTAGTAAAGGTTGCTGTATTTCTTCTTCAGGGCAAATCAAGCCAGAGGATTCCCTGTTCAGATATCCCCGAGGGAAGGGCCCTTCAGATTACAGCGATGAAAACTTCGTACCAATCTTCTGGTCCCCAAGTGATGTCGTAGACGAAGCCGTTCTCGAGATATGCGGCAATGACACCCGGTGCGCCTTCGACTTTGCCGTGACTGGCAATGAAGACATCGCCATAGCTACCAAGGGAGCGGTGGCTAGCTATACAACAGCCGTCGAAAGTGCAGACATAGGTAACAGATAACAAACATTTCAATGACCGAAACTCATAAAACGAATTCATCTTTTCAGGTGTAGGGGGCGCCATTTTTTTTTTTAATGTTGCCTCAAATTTGTCGGGCCCCGGAAAATTATTTTGAAAATCTAGGACTCTTTTGAAGTTGGTGGCGCCAGTTACACCTGTATTAAGCTACTCGGAAATACGCCACATACATATTGCAGCCCCAAATTCGTGAGACAAAACATTAATAAATAAAATAATTTTTAAAATAAAAAATTTCCAAAAAACGACAAGCTCTTGGGGGGGGGGCTCAAGCCCCCCCAGGCCCCCCCCCCCCCCTTGGGTGCGCCACTGCTTCGCGGCATGTTGGCGAAACAAACTACTGACAGGATAAACCGTGCACAGCGGGATGGGTCCACAAACCCCGTAACGATGGGCGTGGACCTCCTACATTGCTCTGTTCAGTTAAAATCGAATCTCCTCTTGAAAACTGTGAAATCCTAGATGCATTGGGGTAGATTTTAAAACATTGAACGTCTTTGGGATGACGAACAGAGGTTTTCATTGCGAACCAAATGATTTCAAAAAATTGACTTTGACCAGTTGTTTGCTCGCAGACAACTTCTCAAAGACAATTTCATCGGTGGTAGGGAAGGGGATAAGCCTGTCACCTGAGGTTTTAGTCGAATGGAGCTCTCGCTAAGTTATTTTTGACTCGTCTCGCTCATGAACAGTGACCTGTGCCGCTCTTGCTGTGCCGGCTAATGGCAGTAAGGAGGTGTCCCGTAGTAATGTCGGCGGAGTGGCCACCTTCACCTGCGAGGAAGGATATACCTTGGAAGGGGCAAGTGAACTCGGGTGCCAGGCGAACGGCCAATGGAGTGGCGACATCCCAACGTGTGCATCTAATGCATCAGGTTTGACTACCGCTATAAGTCGGTAATGCAAACAAAAACATTAATGTATCGTCGTAATAGTGGTAAATTTAATTGCCACTTCATTTAGAAAGTCAATCTCATTTCCCACCCAACCATCCATTCTTTCCCCCCTTTTTGTGGGGGGAGGTGGTTTCACTTGTAGCTGTGTTAAAAAAGAAAGTACAGCAAGCCCTGCCAACAATTTTTAAGATGTAAGGCTAGTGCTTTTTACATTTCAGGAAAGTGCACATGAATGGTCCAAATTTACAGAACATTTCTGGAACTCGATTGGAACATTCTCGATTGTACAGTGCTAACCTAAATGGTGTGACAAAAGTGTATGGGCAAAGTATGGAGCCTTTATAGGTCTTTATTGAAACCAAACCAAATTGGAAACATTCTCCCATAAAATTGGGCACTTGAAAAAAAAATTGCAATAAAAAAACATGGTGCAGCGCGCATGCCAGTTTATCACGGTAGGGCGCAGCCTTCATCAACGGAACGTATTTTCATAATCCTTTAGTTTCATGTTTCCTATCACAATAGAACTGACTTCATAAGCTCTTAATAAGATTTTATAACATTGAACGTCTTTGGGATGACGAACAGAGGTTTTCCTTGCGAACAAAATGATTTTTTTAAACTTGTCTTTGACCAGTTGTTTGCTCGCAGACAACTGTTCAAATACTATTTCATCGGTGGTAGGGAAGGGGATAAGCCTGTCACCTGAGGTTTTAGTCGAATGGAGCTCTCGCTAAGTTAGTTTTGACTCGTCTCGCTCATGAACAGTGACCTGTGCCGCTCTTGCTGTGCCGGCTAATGGCAGTAAGGAGGTGTCCCGTAGTAATGTCGGCGGAGTGGCCACCTTCACCTGCGAGGAAGGATATACCTTGGAAGGAGCAAGTGAACTCGGGTGCCAGGCGAACGGCCAATGGAGTGGCGATATCCCAACGTGTGCATCTAATGCATCAGGTTTGACTACTGTTATAGGTCGGCAATGCAAACAAAAACATTAATGGACCCCTTACACCAAGAAAATCAGACCAGACATCAATAAGACTTTCACTGGGCGGCAAAGCAGAAACTACACCGTTAGAAAAATGTATCATATAAGCCAAATCTGACTGAGGACCAGTAAAACAAATCACCCATAACATGAAATTTGGCTGGTGTCATTATGCTGAGCTAAAAAGCACCCCGGTATTAAGTACTCTATGAAAGTAGGCCTTTGAACAGGCTGTATGGAATAGGCTATATGAAACATCAAGCAAAAGCATTACAGACGGCGAAATGAAAACACAACTTGGTCAAAGTAAAACCAATGCATTATTTCTTCATTGCATTAGCCATTTAGAACTCCGTGTATTGTGGTGATCGACAACATGCCATGGCCAATCTTACTGACTGACGGGTTTGGATGTGATTTGATCAGTTACAGGCCTGGAAACCTGGCATTTGGCCCTAATCATTGCTGGATCGTGCTTGGTGCTGATTGCAATTATTGCTGTTATTGCCGTAGTCATCTTAAAGAAAGCAAGGTAGGCGTCTACGATTCGGACAAACTTGACAATTAATCGGATATATTAAGTTCATAATAAAAACCATTAGGGCCTACTAGGGTGATTATTATACGGTCCAATACAAGCAGTGACATAATTAGGGGATGGGGTGGGGAGGGATGCGATCATGGGGAGTCATTCACGTGCTACCCTCTATGAGCCGAGGCGCATGCCCTCGGCCGTTCGGATGTTGTTTACGGGCAGTGAGTTGCATTCAGGGTCATGAAACTTGGTTGGAGGGTTGCCCTTAAGGGATTCAGGTTGGCACAGTGACCAAGGTTTGAATCCCGCTTGGGCCGACATATGATGATGTCGAGTGCTTATGGGTTGAACTCAAATGTAAGCAAAGACAGCCTATTCTTATTAGTTCTATCTACAGGCCAACATCAAGCTCTGTTGAGTTCGTAGATAAACTTGATAGAGCCTCAACGATATTATTGATAGAGCCTCATGTGAATGACTTTTAAAGAAATTATTGTAACTGGAGATTTTTACTGTGATGTGTCCGAGAACGTTAATGGAACTAGCCGAAATCCTATAACTTCATGTTTTATCCTGTTCCAAATGCCACAACTTATACGTGATCCTACCTGCGTTGCTGAAGTCAATCGAACCAATATCGATCTCATTTTTACCTCCCATCCTGAACTTATAATCGAAAGTGGTGTCTTACCTGTTCTAATCAGTGACCACTATCTCGTTTAGGGGTTGCACAATTGGAAAGCCCCTAAAATGAATGTCGTTCAATTAAACAGATGATTTAAAGATATAGGCAATGATTATTTTCGAGACGGCCTCCTCAATGCTCCGTGGGAGCATGTCATTAACTGTCATGATGTCAATGAAGCATGGTCTATATGGCAGTCCCTGTACCAATGAAAACAAAACGTAAACGGGGTACCTCGTTGCCTTGGGTCGATCGGGAAATTCTTAAACTTATGCGACAGCGTGATTGTGCACACAAAATTGCAAAACGTTCAGGCTCACAAAACGATTGGGGCGCATATAAAAGACTACGGAACACGGTTACTGATAAAATCCGTAGCAAGAAAAGATAAATAAAGGCAACTCATCCGTGCTCTGGAAAAAAACTTGAGATCTTTCCTGACAAAAAAAAATTCTGTCCTTAACCAGAATGGAGAACTTGTTGATGATCTCGCCGACATTGCTGATACTTTCAATGAACACTTCTCTACAATCGGAGAACGGATGGCCAGTAATGCCCCTTCTTTTGAACCTAAAGAAGACGACAATTTCCACTTCCCTAATATTGACTCACTCGATGGAAAGTGCCCACTGCCTAACATTACAGTGAATTTTGTTCGAAAGCAAGTATCATCAATGTCGGTCGGGAAAGCAACGGGCGCGGATGGAAGTGTGAAAATGATTAAATCGCGTCCCTTATGTAATACCATCACCATCACTAGTTGCCAGTCAGGGTTTAGGCCCTTAAATTCAACAGAAAGCACCCTACATGATTTAACTAACAAAAGTTGTCAGGCTATGGAGCACGGGAGAATGTCAGGCACTGTATTTATACATCTCAGTAAAGCATTTGGCTCTGTGAACCATGTGGTTCTCCTGGATAAACACGAAAAGTTGAATATGTCTACTTCTGTAATCAACTGGTTCAAGTCCAATCTAGGTGAACGTAGCCAGTCTGTGAACATTAAGGGAACCATATCACAGGCCCTGCCACTAAACACTGGTGTACCGCAGGGTTCAATTTTAGGCCCACTGTCGTTTATTATGTATACCAGTGACCTACCACATTGTATCCCTCAAAATTGTTATTTGTTAATGTATGCTGTTTATATTAGTTTGTGTGACTCCTCCAGTGTTGATGAAACAGAAGATAACCTGAACACAGCCTTAACTAGAATTTACGATTGGTGTGTCAAAACAAAATTAGTAATGCCAACAAAAGTAAATCAATGCTTATAGGATCTAAGCAAAAGTGTTGCAATATTTTGACCTTCATGTCAACATCGCCGGTAGTCCAGCGGTAACGGTGAATTCCTGTAAATGTTTGGGTGTCATTGTTGATGAAAATTTAAGTTGGGCCCACAAGTTGAATACGTAAATAAAACAGTTTCCTCTAAACTGGGCATGTTAAATACGTTCCCCAAACCAGCCTCCACTCTCTTTTTATTAGCTTAGTTATGCCATCTTTAGATTATTCTTGTACTGTGTGGGGAGGACGGTATATATCTCACGACAGAATGCTCAACAAATGTCTGAAAAGAGCTGCGTGGATAATTCTGAAGCGTACCTCCTTTGAATAACTTAACTCCCTCAGCCGACATTTTTGCTCAGCTTAACTGGGTTTCGTTCTCTGAAAGAGAAGTATAAAAAGTATAAAAAGGCTCTTCTTGTTTTCAAATGTATAAACAAAAATGACTCTTCTGTATATGACAAATCTATTCACACCACTTACTCAGATTCGTGAAACGAGACAATCTACCTATACTGAAGATTCCTTTCGCGAGAAAAGAATCCTACGCCAAGTTTTGCTGTAACTGGTCCAATCATATGGAATAATTTGCATGTACAGTTGAGGACCATGACCTGTCTAACTTGTATTTTATGCAGGGCCCCAATAGAGCGTGTAAGTTGACCTCGAGAACGTACGCGAGTTTACAAGAAACCGAACTTCCGGGCACCTCGAATAGGAGCTTCAACGT
>JAULKO010091656.1:0-10000 GCA_032356045.1 Mediaster aequalis | reverse complement strand
TGTTGAGTGTGAACATGTGATGAAATAAGTCAGTGCACCAGACATTATTCAAACCTTACGCGCAAATGGCTTATTGCCAGAAACCTTGGAGAGACACAGCCTATGCTTTTTGGATGCAAACTTTAAGGGGAGGATTGTAATTAGTGTCCTTGTGTATTTGAAAATCAGGTATTATCTACAACCAAAAACTTTTTGAAGACATACTGTAAGTGCTAATTTTCGAGTTTCACCCCGAACAATGAATTCTTTTTTTCAGTTGCTATTTTTCTAGCCATACAAAAAAAACTCACTTTTGAATGAGACATTGAACGAAAAAATCTGCCATTATTTAGTTAGCGAATAATTAATTTGCAAGTTTTAAATTATCGTCGGGCCGCATATAATTCAGCCAAGTTTAGTGAGCGCGTACAAACTCGCCCCGCGATCTGCAACGGTAGAAAAACGACAAAAATCATTGGAAAGCTGCGAAATGTTTATCCTCCAACCCACAGAAATGCGAGTATATCAGTAGCACAAGAGTATACGTATTATATACGTAGACAGTTCGGTTTCTCGTAAACTCGCGTACGTTCTTGGGGTCAACTTACACCCTCTATACCGACACCCAGGGCCCAATTTAATAGGGTTGCTGAACGCATAGCAGAAAAGTTGTGCTAACTATAGCAGAAAAACTTTGCTTGCTTAAGCGCTGTTTCACAGTCACGTCGTGCTAACGCTTGCGCGTGCTTGGAGATTTCTATTGTTACGTCACGATTTTCATTTTGAAAATGGACGGCGGTTCTGTTAGCAGAAAATCGTGTGCTTAGCAACCCTATGAAATTGGGCCCAGTTCACTTTGTCGTGCTTATATTTTTGGATAGGTTGTGGCCAACCCAGCACCTTACAGCGAGGACGGACAGTGGTCAATGGGTCTGATCACGGCCGCCCGCAAGGTGGCCGCAGCCACTCAGAGCCTGTGCGAGGCGGCCAACGCCGTCGTGCAAGGCCACGCCTCCCAGGAGCGGCTGATCTCATCGGCTAAGCAGGTGGCTAGTTCCACGGCCCAGCTGCTGGTAGCGTGCAAGGTCAAGGCCAGCACCTTCAGCGAGCCCATGAGGCGGCTACAGGTGAGTACCCTTTCCTAGCAGGTGTGTGGGGGGGGGGGGGGCGCATCTAGAGGCGTGTTCGCACTGGACTTATTTTTTTGGAAAATTTTACTGAGACGATGGTAAAATTCCAATGGTTAAATCTTACCAGTGTTCGCACTTGGACTGTTGACTCGGAAATTTTTTACTGAGACCGTGGTTAAAGTAACCGAATTGGTATTAACACGCATCTGCCATTCTATCCTCGTTCGTCGCAACGTTCGCAACGTACGACCTTACGGAACGTTGTTAGCTAATATCAGTGACTAATGCACAGTTACGCAGTAAAATAAAACTCTATATAACATATATCCCTAATATCTACCATAACTGTCATCAAAAAGTGAATACAAAAACAAGCGCGGTGCGTGAAGAAAATAAACTGGCCATGCCCAAGAATTCACGCACTGCGCATGCGCGCTGTGCCTGTTGAGTGTGACCTTCACGCTGTGGCATGATGCACAGCTTTCCCGTGCTGCTGTTCACACTGGACTTATCGTCTCGGGAAAATTGACCAGGTAACTTTACCTGGGCAGAGGTTGGCCGGTAAAAGTACCCACTGGACTGGGGAAAAGTAACCGAGAGGAAAGTTTCCTGGGCTGTTCGCACTGGACTTAAAATGGGAAAAGTAACCATCGTCTCAGTGAGTTTCCCCCAAAAAAGTCCAATGCGAACACGGCTTAGGACTGCATCGTGAAAACCAATGATGTGAAATGCATGTAGGGGAACAGTGACCACAGCAGTATTTTTTTCATGAAACGGTGCACTGATGTACGTATGTGTGGTGACAGACATCTTGGTGCCGAAGATTCCTTGGAGGTGCCACATCCATTCAATGTCTGGGATAATTGGAGCACACTTCTTTGCTACTCACAATCTCCTGGGTTTCTTGGGCGCTGACCTAGTACATAGGACTTCCAGCTTAAAGGAACCATGCTATAAATATCCAGTCCAGCTTGTTTTCTCACATAACCATGTCTTACAACAATACAAGCATGATCTAAATGCTTGTTTTCACATGAAGTGGGGGGGAAAAAAGGTAGTGGTTTTCAATTCTTTCAAAATCTGTCCAGTTTAGTCATGCCAGAGGGCGCTATTTATTGTTTGGCAGTAGGAGGAACTCCTTGTCTAATGAGCATGATAAACGTACAACAATCATTCCTGCAATGTAGTCCATCAACAATGTTTGGAAGAAATGTTGCTAAGAAATGGATTCCATTTACCCCTTCTGCAGTCCTGTGCTGGGAAGAAACCATTGAGCATTTAATATTGAAATCCATTAAAACATTTGAACCTTCAAGAAAATGTAAACAAAAAAGTTGACATTTTCGAACACAATGCTATGGAGACGGTACTATTGTGCCTCTGATGACATCATGCTTTGCCTCATGAATACGAATATTTACATTAACGTGAAAATCGAAACTTTGCAATCACTGCCTAGAATTGCTACCAATTAACCTGGCAATGTTGTCCTGTCTAAACTTCTGCGAGTTTACTCGTAGTGACCAAACGTCTGGCGTCTGCTTTTACAGGCTGCAGGCAACGCCGTCAAGCGCGCCTCGGACAGCCTGGTGGCGGCCGCCCAGCAGGCCGCCGACCAGGAGGAGGAGGTGACCGGGGTGGACCTGAGCAGCAAGATGGTGGGCAACATCCGCATCGAGATCGAGGCCCAGGCCGCCATCCTGAAGAAGGAGAAGGAGCTGGAGGAAGCCCGCAAGAAACTGGAGCAGATCCGGCAGGCCAAGTACGCCAACAGGCCCCCGGAGGATTCCGACTAAAAGCCGCGGCGGGCAGAGCGAGGGTAATTCTACAGGAAGAGAAATCCGGCATGGGCTTTGGCCCAAGTTCATGGCTCTGCTCATCGCTGGTTTCTGTGCTCACCATTCCTTGCTTTAACAGGAGTAGCACAGAACCTCCACGCTTGCCATACTTACTCTCTCATCACAGACTGCTTTGTTGCGGAAAGTATGTGTTGTGCATATACCCGAATTACACGCTAACTTTTAGCCAAACACCATTTGGCGGTAAGCAAGGAGGTTTCTACTGCAGTGTCCTCTTCGTAAGTACATGCGTCGTACGCGCTCGTGTCTGTGTCATGCGCATTCGTTTTACTTCCGGCTCGAAGGCTGAACAATTTCCTGTGTAAAAGTATATACCGTTTTACCCTCGTTGAAAACTTTTTATATCACAGAAGTGAACGTCGGTAATGAACGAAGCCTTTGCAATGCATAACATTGAAAACGAGTCTTGTGCTTTCCAATTTCTTACAAAGATCTCGGGGGAAAATAACTGAGCAATGCGCTTCCATAGGACGACAGATCGTAGTTGGAACCAGTCCGTGTTCGAATGACGTCATGCTTACGAAGGGGGTAAAGTCTGTACTTACGATCGGTATAATGGCATTGGGGTCACTGCAGCAGCAGATTTTACGAAATTATGGAATTTCAGCGTTAACCTTGTAATCAGAATGATTCGAGATGACACACTGGTTCAGTTAGTCATCCCTGATACTTCTGAATACTGCAATGCTGCTGTTCGCTTAAACTCACCGTTTGAATAATCCTCGCCGGCAACTGAATTTTGCATACTTCTGTTTACTGGCACTCTTCGCCATCTACACGGCAAATAATGAGCAAATTATGCAAGAAATGCTTTTCATATCCGAGTGGGTTAGGACTGGAATAGTGAAAAATGTATCGTGGTGGAAATCGTCTGGTGCTAAATGACAATCGGCCAGGGAGCCTATTGCCAAAATGTACATACTATTAGTCAGCCTTTTGTGTGTTTTTAACCAATCAACGAGCAAAAACATTGATCGTACAGCGTAAAACTTGAATGTTAAATTGGTAGTAGTGTATATAATATACAGAATTACCATAGTATTTTTTGGTTAAAGGTTACCATATTTTATTCATGACTGGTTTGATAACAAAAAGGTGTTATTTTGTAATTTGACACTATTTTGATGCATTATCAGTAATGATGAATTTATAGATCATGTCCTAATAATTCAGTAGTTTTTGGAGCCTTACGTTGAAATCTTCATTCATTAAATGTTAATGTGAGAAAAGGAAGTTAACTTGAATTAGCAACACTCTTATTAACAGATTGTCTTCTTTGGGGGAACTTGTAATGTTAGAACTGTGTAGTGAGTATTGTTGAAGATCAAGATCAAAGATTTAAATCATAATTGGGCTTGTTACTGGTTTCTTTTGGAGAGCCAACAAGATTTTCAGAGAAAGAAACACTTTTTGGACTTGTGTCAACATTTATGCAGTCTCTTTTCTTCATATTTTGAATGGCAAATATTCTAATGCTTTCTTTTACTAAATATATTTTCTCCCCAAGTCTAAATTATTGATGGTATTGGAATTGTTTTGTCATTATCCAGTTGATATTGGATGCTTGTTGCCGGGGTAATGTAATCCTCGATTATAAGGAATTTGCCTTATTGATGAAAGTTCAGTCGAAAGACAACATTTCTTTGTGCTGGCTTGACTGTTATCATATTTATACATCATTATGATTGTCGTATTTCATCATCTTACGTGCAAGAGCTAGCATTTGCTAAATGTAGATCCAGTAGTCCTTAGTCTCGGAACGTAACCTAATTCAAAACTTCTATTAGTGATTTCAATTCAGTGACTAGTTTTCAAAATTATCAACATTCAAGGTTCAGCTTTTTTCCCCCCCTGTTTATAGTGTTTGACAATGTGAAGTATCAAAGGAAGGGAAAAGATCAAGGATTTGTTTCCTGTTGCAATTTATTTACTAATCATTTGTTTTAACTGACGGATGGAAATTTACCTTTTTGTAAATTGTTCAACCAGTCTTTGCGCAGTAGTGGTCTCAATGGGGGTAGCATGATACCCCTGAGGTCCAGACAGACAACACTTTGAGAAAGATGAAGGAACCAGACAATTTTGGTCTGGTAGCAAGTTGGAGCAAATTCTTGCAAGAAACTAAGTGTATAGGCCGGTACACCCTCCATTGCAAGTATACAATATTAATTCACTATGCATGTATTATTCATTTGACATTTGACATTTAGAAACACTGTAACGCCCTGTGCCGTCAAAACTCAAACGGTTATGGTGGCAGAGAATTTGAAATGAAAATCAAAAGTAATCTAGGCTTCCAGTGTTGTGCGAGAATCTTCGCGTGCACGCATGCGTGTATTTAAACTGACGTGCATTTTAAATGACACCATCCGAGTATTAATTTGTGCGCCGCTGTTTACTCAGTATAAATTAGAATTATATTTTTTCTAAATATTGTAACCAAAAACTGCTTTTTCTAAACATTTTCACGACGTGCTGAATACTGCAGCAAATTGCGCACGTTTTGTACTCGTTTTAGAATCGAGTGCCTCTTTCCTACCAAAAAAAAGAAAGAAATATTGAAAAAAAAAGAGAAAGGAAAAATCTGCAAATTTCAGGGCATTTTATACTGGGTCTAAATGGGTTACAATTTGGCGTGTGTGTAAGAAGTTTGATTTTTATACAAAATTACATGAAATATTCTTCTTTATTGAATGGGGATTGTCTGTGTTTTGTCTCTGGCATTTGGGAAATCATATTTGACCTATGTGGGGGAAACGGATGGTGAATAGGTATTTATGGTTGCAGTTAGGGTGTTGCTCAGTGCAAATAAGGCAACCTGAACTTGCAAACAGGCATACACAGTTTGAATCCAGATGATATGCACCACAGGGAGCCTCTCAAGCATGTAGTATTGTACAGGCATGTACAGTGGTAGGGCATATTTGAACACAGTATTGGGTATGCTAGTAGATATTTTGAGTTTGTCCTGTATTTACACAATTGATCAGCCACCAAATTTGTGACTTATTTTTCCTTGACTTACTTTCATCTGTAAATATCTTGCATGCAGGCATTGCAACGGTGCGGATGCCAATGTTAACCTCTTTCTGTTTTCTAGTAACGAGCATGAACGGAGTTCCACCACTAATCCGCAATGCATAGACTATTGTAAACTTTGATTAATAACTCAAACTAAGCAAAGATTTAACCTAATATTATCATACCTTGCCATTGTAGCATCTGCATCTTTTGATAATCTGTACTCTTTCTTAAAGTGACAATGATTTGAAAAAGAACAAAAATGAATAAAAACTTCTTTTTCCAGAAATAGACATTTCTGTATTTGTTATTTTTTTTTACTGTGACTGGTAGCGGTTGCCCTCAGGCATATAATTCGTAGTAGCTGTGCTCAGGCTTATATGACGTCCCACAAACAGCAAATATATCTTGCTTGATATTTGCAATAGACACTAACACTTTGTCAAATCAATACATTTTGAGTAAGTATAACGCTAACACCCAGCCCTACAAACAAACACATGAAATATGTTAACATTTCCCTTGTGGTTTGTTTGATAACATTTTCAAAAATAGATTGAAGTATTTGAAGCATAAGTATATGTACATACATTCCCAGCCCTGCACACAGGCAAATACAATGCCATTGATGTGAACAAATGTATTGAATTTTAGAACAAATATAATTATGCAAAGTGATCAGCACAGCAGAAACAAGTGTGGGGGAAATGCAAATTATTTTATTTCAAACTGAAAACAGAACATGATGCAAAATTAGATTTGAAGAACTGTTGGATCATTTACAACGCCCACCACTGACAATGTCATCATCGCCAGGCTGAATGGGGAAGATGTCTTGTCCAAACTTGCCCTGACGGTAGCGGACACTACCAAATCAAACTTGCGAAAATTCCCACTACCTCACCAGGATCGAAACGCCAGGCCCTGCTAACTTATCACGCCATTCCAGTTGGCAAGCAGTTGGCAGCAGTACTTCTTTCAGGTCTTAAAAAGAGGTACATGGATACTCGTATGTGTCCCACATACAGCTGTAACTCTAATAGGAAATATAGAATCGTAGATAGGGAAAAGGGCAAACTTGGAGAACAGGAAGTCGTTTTAAAAAAAAAGGTTGATACTGAGGCCGCAGAATTGTATGGTTCGGGATAACATGTTTTAGATAGGATGATCCTATCGTTATACGTTAGTGTTAACAGGGCTCTTACCCATGTTTTTGGCTAGGTGTGACTGAGGAACTTGTGGAGTTTGAAAAATTTTGGCCGAAAAATTTCCGAGTAATTAAATAATCAACAAAACGGACTGTTCAAAAAAGTACGTTGGCACGTTCCAGGGTTAAAATGTTAGTTTACAGTTATGGCCCCAAAACAATAGTGCGTCCCGTCAAAGTTGCCCCGTGTGCCCTAAAGAGGGGTCATTTGAGTCACAAGAAGGAGTCGTCGTGTTTATACATTTGAAAACAAGAATAGCGTCTTTTTTTAAATATTCCTTCAGAGAACGTAAGCCAGTTAAGCCTAGCAAACATGTCGGCTGATGATGAGGGAGTTAATTAAGCAGGTAGGCCTACACTTCAAGATTATCATGCCGCGCGGCTCTTCAGTGAGACGTAATTTTGTTGAGCATGATTATTGTCGTGCATGAGATATACACCCTCCTCCTCCCCGGCCCCTCACAGTACAATAATCTAAAGATGGCATAACTAAAGGCAATAAAACTAGTGCGGGCTGGTTTGGGAAACGTAGGCACGGATGACCAGTTTAGAGGAAACTATTTTCTCTACGTAGGCCTACATGTATTCAACTTGTGGGCCCCAATTTAAGTTTCATCAATAATGACACACTGAACATTTAGGGCCTACAGGATTTCACCTTTACCACAAGAACGGCCGTCGACAGACCATTTTGAATGGGGGGTGTCATCCAAGATTTGCCGACGGATTCTAAGTTACGACGGATTCTTAAAAAAAAAAATTACCAAAAAAGTAACCCCGAATTTTGTTCCGTCCTGCAAATAATCTGAAAAGCGGGGGGGGGGGGGACCTGCCTTTTTTGCCGACAGCAACATGATTTTGCCATTTCCTCTTTTTGCCGACAGCAACATGATTTTGCCGACAAAAACGGCGAATGGGGGGTGTCACACCCCCACACCCCTCCCGCCCCCCTCTAGCGACGCCCGTGACCACTGGACTACCGGCGATGCTGTCATTATATTGCAAACCTTTTGCTTAGATCCCATAAGCACCGATTTAGCCTTGTTGGCATTTATAGTAAGTTTGTTTCTAACACACCAATCGTAAATTCTTCTTAAGGTTGTGTTCGATTTAGCTTCTATTTCATCAATACTGGAGGAGCTACACGTTAATGTCGTCATCAGCATATGAACAAATTACAATTTTGGGGGGATACAGCGTGGTATAGTCACTGCGGGCAGGGCCTAGCGATATGGTTCACAGACTGACTAGGCCTACATTCACCAAGATAGGATTTGAACCAGTTGATTATATATTCAACTGTTCAAGTTTATCCTTGAGAACTGCATGGTTCACGGAGTAAAATGCTTCAGATCTATCAGCGCCTGTCATTCTCCCGTATTCCATAGCTTGAGAACATTTGCTAGTTAAATCACGTGTGTTACGGCCCGTGTGTTACGTGTGGCACCCCCCATTCACGGGCGTCGCTAGACCATTTTAATTGGGGGTTGTCATCCAAGATTTGCCGACAGGTCACAAAATCGGCTAATGGGGGGTGTCACCCCTCCCCCCCTCACACCCCCCTCACACCCCCCTCTAGCGACACCCGTGCCCCCATTCGCCGTTTTTGTCGGCCAAATCGTGTCTCTGTCGGCAAAATCGTGTTGCTGTCGGCAAAAAGAGGAAAGGCCCAAATTTTGTTTCTGTCTGCAAAAAAGAAAGACCCCTTATGGTCGAGTGCATCTGCATCGTGCGTATAGTACTTGGAAATTGAATGGCGCCCTCATCAAAAACAGTTCCAGCACCCCCCCCCCCGGCTTTTCAAAACATTTTCTGGACCGAAACAAAAAAATCGGGGTCACTTTGGATTGGGATGGCACAGCGCCTTAGGCTTATAATTAGTGCAGTCTCATCGGAGTCCCGCGGGCCGCGTTGGGGGCGGACGCCCAAGCAGATTCCGGCCGTGCTGCTGGATCGACTGAAGAGTCGAGCGGCAGAGACAGCACGACCGCATGTCCAGGCCCGTAGCCAGACTGTGAAGGGGGGGGGTCGTTTCGGGGGAAGTGGACGTTTTTCCTGTGTGCGTCGGCCCAAAAAGTTAACCCTCCAAAATTTCCGTCCCAAAAATAATTCGAAAAACGGTTGGGGGGGGGGGGGCTGAGAATCCTTTTGACCCTGAGGGCGCCGTCCAATTGCAAACTATTTTGAACGATGTACTGGGTCGCCAACGTCCCTGGTGCTTGTTCAATTTTGACCAGTCCCATTTCCAGCCTGTTATTCATCCTTGCTAGTGCCAGTGTATTTCCTCTGACCATGCTCCGATCAAGGTCCTGTGAATGATTTTGCCATGCATTCATATGCAGTCTAGTAAGCAGCATAATGTATCAAGTAGTAGTAATGAAAATACCATTTCTGGTCCAGAGCATATATAATAAGATTAATATTGGGTATATATACAACATATTTAAAAAAAAAAAATTAGGGCTCTGGATAGAACCAGTATTTTACGATTTTTATTGGGTATATATACAACATATTTTTTTTATAATTTTGTATCATTATTATAGCTCCCACAAAGGTATTATTTGCTCGATGTCGCTCTGTCTCCGGATCGAACGCCAAATTTTATCTTAAATTATGCTTAAATTTAAAAATCTTTACGTTTCTGGGCCAACATCTGAAAAAAATGAAAAAAAATGAAAAAACAAAAAATTATATTGTACAATATTAAATGGAACCACAACCATCAATAACTGGATTTTCAAGGTGGAGTTTGCCTATACTACAACGTTACGTAGAAGAAAACAACATTTCTATACCTAATC